>QJPP01005172.1:0-97096 GCA_003996215.1 Jaltomata sinuosa
GAACACAAACAAGTGAAAACAAACCCTTCGGCATCCCATACTACCGGAGCGTACAATCAACCAACAACAAACAAGGGTGGAGCCTCAAACAATGAACGATATGATGCATGAAGATCTCAAGTGAAATGGTATCTCTGTATGTACCTCCTCCGGTGCCGATCCGGCCCAGCAGGTAGGTTCCATGGAAGGACACTGCCTGTATACCTCTACTCCACCGTATACCCTTCCTCCGGCACACGCAGCCCGCAGCCCCAGGCCCGGATGGCAAGGTCCATGGAGGTCCCTGACCCCATACTAAAACTCAGTATCAAAACATGTCGTCCGGAGCAAGTCCGGGTTCAGATAGAGACCAGATCTGTAATATGCATGCCAGACCTGGTCCAGGATAAAGTAGAGGAAAAGGTCTCAAAAACCCCTCCTAAGGTGCCCGGGATAACCGGTCCTTTAAATAGTAAATGTCATCTCAGGTGCTCGGTACCGACCGAGGCTAAAATCATCTCAAGTAGCAAGAAAACCCTACTAGCACCCCGGCCCTGCCGAGTCTAGCGTTAATCGTAAAACTGGTGTTTTAAAACATAATTTTACTCTCTTTTACCCAAGAATATTCACAAGTTAAATCAAACCATTTCCAAATTATTTCCATCAAAAATGGGCCCCCCGGGCCATGCAAGGTTTAGAAAATGGTGCCAGTAGGCCCGAAGCCCAAACCATAGTAAAACATGTATAAAACCTCTTTATATGCATGAAAATGGTATGATCAAACACAATAGCTGCCCAGCAGCTTACAATCAACCTATCGACCCTGCACAGGCCCACAACTACTCAGCAAGCATAACCAGCCTAGAAGTATAATTCTATGCCCGGAACTCGCGGACATTCCCAAAATCCCACCTTCTATGTTACGGAGTCAACAAGGCCTCACAGGACCACAAGGGTAAATAAAATATATCGGCAATTACTACAAGCAACGGAGGAACAAAAGTAGGCGGACATGAATAAAGCGGTCGAGGTCTGTGGTACCAACCTAATAAACCAACCCAAGGATGCCCATTAATACAATTTTATCCTATATATGCGGAGTCTAGGGAAAATAAACCGTAACCTACCTGTCGTCCGATGACAAGCTTGAATCTCCCCAAAAAGAAGCTCCGAAACGAAATCAAACTTGAACTCGGGCTTGAATAACTTGACGTCGATAATTGATTTTCTTTCGGAGATTAAATAAAACGTGAAAACATTTTCTTCCCATCAAAACTTTTCAACAATTGTAAGTATATATGTGCATATGCATAAAGAAAACATTTAGTAGTGGTATGCCTATAAGCATACAGGGGCTCATCCACTTTGCTCAAGTCAGCAAAATGTACATATGTATATGTACTGCCAACTTAGTGCATTATGATGCCACCTCTCACCTTTTGCTTGTTGGCCACTTCCTCCACCTCCACGTGGAATGGAGGTGGCAACCAATATATTCACTTACCAATATATATCTACTCGGGTATTGCATAAATTCGTGGTATAATAAATATAACTTTTGAATATACCATAATCATTAGAAAATTATTTCGAATAAAACCTACTATATTATAATAATAAATTTCAACATAACTAAATTTACAATCTCCGTTAAAATATTATAATGTACAAAAAACCTTATAAAATAAATACATATACACTTTAAAATATTTTAAAAAGGTAATAATAATATAATTTTCTACCACATTCAACTTTTAAATAAAACATTTTCAAATACGCGCGATGTTAATAAAATTCTTAAATTTAAGTTTGCAACTCACCATCGCACGATTTAGATACTAAAGAACTCTCTTGGAACCCTCCCTTATGTTTTCTCACTATTTCGGAACTGAAATGGCGTTTTAAAACATGAAGTTGAGGCTTAAATCAAGTTTAACCCGACCCGGTTCGCGACCCGGTTCGCAACCCATTTTCTACCAGACAGTCCGCGGTAAAACAGTCATAACCTTTTACTCCGAGATCAGTTGGATGTGAGGTTTTGTGCATTGGAAACTAAACTCGTAGAACTTCGATTTGGTATTTCGGGGGACTTCTAACTCTTTATATATTGAGAGAAAAGCTCCGAGAATTTTGACCAAAAGTTCAGAAAATTTATCAAAGAACCTTACGATCAAACAAATGGACCCGGCGCCGAAATACCGGTGCCGACAAACCTTAAATGACTTGGGGCCACTACAAACAAGCCCTCACGGTTCAAGAAAAATGTATACGTGGAAATAATCGGAAGGGTCATTACAAAACCATGGATCGTGGTTAGAACCACAAGTCGTGGAATGGAATCATGGAATTCCTTCTGCAGATTAGCCTATGGTCTAAGAACCACGAGTTAGTTCTACGGACCGTAGTTAATTCTACGGACCATAAAGTTAACTTGTGGAACCTAGTTTGAGGTTGCCTATTTCCTCAGGAACCACAAGTGACTTTTACGGACCGTAGTCTGAACCACGAACTGTAGTGTCCACTCGTGATATTGAATCAGAGACCAGCTAAGTCCCCAGGAATTATGACTTGCGTCTACGACCCCTGGTCCATCTTATGGGTCCGTTATGTTGACCCGTAGTTTAGTTTTTGTAGTCTATCTTTTTGGCCAGGAACGACGAGTGGAAACCACGAGCCGTGGTTTGGTCTATGACTTGTGGGATTCGTCTGTGGTCCCTGAAAGTCAATTTTTCCTAGTTTTTTCCTAATTATGTTCCAAAGGTATTTTAGTCATTATCCACCTTTTTAACTCCTAAATGAGGTTGTTTTGACTATTTTTAGAATAATTTCTAAACCCATTAGCCTAAGTCCCTTCTCATTACCTCATTCACCTCCCAAAAAGGAAAAGAACTGCTTCAAGCTCCAGATCTCAAGCACCAAATTCAAGTCTCCTTTTCTTTTCAATTTCAAGTGGGTTAGCTTTAATAAAGGTATGTGGGTATTCAACAATGGGTTAATTTCACCCTTGTGCCCAAAACCCCAAATTTCTATTTTTGATTTCATGAACTTTCAAATTAGGGTTCTTACCCAATTCTTATGGGTTTTGCTATAAATTACCTTCTCATGATTTAATTATGAAATTCTATTAAATTGCATGATTTTGCATGGGTTTTTACATATGAACTCATATTTGATGAATTGAGAACTAATTATGGTAAATCCTACATGCATGGATTGATTTAAGTAAATTGGGTATTTGATAGCATGTATTCTGATTAATTTTCAAGTAACTGCATGCCTAGTTCCTATGTTCTATGAAAATATAAGTTATTATGAAAATTGAACTAGAGTCATGCAAGTTTTCAATTTATGGATTGTTATGCAAGATAAGACACCCGATGTGCCATCAATGCTCATGAATCATTTTCTAAACCATGGTTCATGAGTAGTATGAAGATCCGAGTTATGAACATGTTTATGAACAAGCTTGACATCTAGATATGTCACATGTATGTGAGCCTC
Source organism: Jaltomata sinuosa (assembly GCA_003996215.1). NCBI lineage: Eukaryota > Viridiplantae > Streptophyta > Magnoliopsida > Solanales > Solanaceae > Jaltomata > Jaltomata sinuosa. The sequence continues at coordinate 3,481 of QJPP01005172.1, forward strand.
ATGTTATATGTTTTGGGAGTAGTATTTAGCACCTAGCGATGAGTAGTATTTTGCCCTCCTGGCTTATGAAAGAATCCTTATGACATGGTTCTAACCTTGGCTAGTTAGGACAACCTTTTTCAGTATAGGTGCATGACACTAGACTCCATGTAGCTCAGCATGGTTTATGTCAGTTAAGAAAAACTCCCACATGATTATTTACAAGCTAGGAAGTTATATGATACTTTAATTTGAACCTTGACTTTACTTCATGTTTTAGGTCCTTTATCTTGATAATTTCTTATACTATCTCTTTTATGAATGAGCTCATCTTAAGCATGTTTTAATTATATTTTTATCATGATCATGCATATCTCACATACTCGTTGCATCCTATAGTATTGCCCCATATTTTGTGTTGTGTCCTCTTGATGATGTAGATTCAGGTTACCTCCCTCAGGCACGTGGCTAGAGACCACAGGCCATATCCAGTCAGTATTGGTGTATCCTCATTATTCAAGGGCTAGTTACTACTTTAGCTAGTTTTGATTATTTACTTTCGTACCTTGAGTTAGCTAGGGTCTTATCCTAGCAACTCCTTATGTCATATTTAGAGTCTTTTTAGACATAGACAGTATTTGAGTCTCTTTCGAATCATGTTCCTCTTGATGTTTATCTTATGGATTGAGTTATCTAATTCTTACTATGCTTTCACTATGCCTAATTAATATACCTGAGTTATGCTATGACCAATGGTTAGCTTGGGGCACTTTTGGTCCCAAGTCTCGTGTTACATCTAGGGGGTAACCTTGGGGCGTGACAAACTTAGTATCAGAGACTTAGGTACAAGATTCCTAGGATATCTGAAAGTCACATCGAGTAAAATCTCTTTCATATGTGTGAAGCACGCCACACTTATGAGAGGGAAGCTATGAGATGTCTTAGAAAAACTTCACTTCTTTCATGATCATATCATGCGATAGAGTTTAACTACAGTATCCCTCTAATCCTTTCCTTATACGTTTGAGATCATGCCTCAATCTGCTATGCCTCACTGAGCCACTCAGAATGTTGTTCCTCTAGTTCTGGCCCCCGAGGTCACGAATGAGGAGTTCAGGAATGTCATCCACATGCTAGACCAGACCTTATCCACTCACGACAACCAGCTAGCTCCTATCCCCATCCACCCTCAAGGTGGGGTAGCGACCCGAGTTCGTGATTTCATCCGTATAAACCCACCAGAGTTCTAAGGTTCGAAAGTGAATGAGGATCCGCTAAATTTTATTGATTAAGTGAAGAAAATCTTTGATGTGATGCAAGTGGTTGGTGTTGATTGTGTTGAGTTGGCATCCTATCAACTCAAGGATGTAGCTAATATCTGGTTTATGCAATGAAAGGAAGCTAGGTCTAGGGACGTGGTCCCTATGACTTGGGAGTGTTTCGAGAGGGCTTTTATCGACCGGTTCTTTCCCCAAGAGTTGAGGCAAGAAAAGGCCGAGGAGTTTGTGAACTTGAGACAGGGATCTATGATTGTTCAGGAGTACAATTTGAAGTTCACTCAGCTATCTAGGTATGCCCCTTCTATGCTAGAAAACCTTCATGATCAGATGAGCAAGTTTATCTATGGGGTTTCAGATATGGTAAAGAAGTAGTGTAGGTCTGCTATATTATTGAGTGATATGAACATTTCCAGAATCATGCCCATGCTTAACAGATCGAGTGATACAAGCTTAGGGAGATGGCTAGGGAGAATAATAGGGCTAGATCCGAGGGTTCAGGTTTCTTCCATCAGATGTCCGGTGGCAGACATCAGTCCTCGTTTCAGAAGAACTCATCAGGACCCGTTCATTCTTCTGCTAGTGCTCCTACCCAGGCCTCGAGGCCTTATCATGATCATAATGGTATAGGATATGGTTCCTATTCATAGTCTCAGGGGAGTGTTGCTAAGGGATCTTTCCATCCTATTTGCAACAAGTGTGGGAAGAATTACCCGGGAGAGTGTCGTTTAGGCACAGGTGCATGCTTTGGGTGTAGATAGCCTGGACATATGATTAGAGATTTCCCTTTGGCTAAGAAGGGGAAAAGAGGTGGTAGGGCTCATTCTACTCCAGCAGCCCCAGGAGGTCGACCAGCCCAGCAAGGAACAACTTCTAGTTCTGGTGGTCAGCGCCAGAACTGCTTTTATGCTATGTCCTTTTGTCAGGACAAAGAGGGCTCCCCAGATGTTGTTACTGGTATGTTGAAAGTCTTATCTTTTGATGTGTATGCTTTATTGGACCCCGCACCTCCTTATCTTTTGTGACCCCTTATATAGCATGCAAATTCAAAATTTATCCTGAATTTCTTTTAGAGCCCTTTTGTGTTTCTACTTTTGTTGGTGAGTTAGTCCTAGCCAAAAGAATTTACCAAAATTGCCCTATCTCAGTCCTTCATAGAGTCACTTCAGCGGATTTGGTAGAGTTGGAGATGACGGATTTTGACGTTATGCTTGGTATGGATTGGTTGCATGCTTGTTATGCTTTGGTTGATTGTCGTACTCGGGTTGTCAATTTCAAGTTTCAAGATGAACTCATCTTAGAGTGGCAAGGTAGTCCCCTATCCTCGAAAGGTCATTTCATATCTTATCTTAAGGCTAGAAAGATGATTTCTAAGGGTTATGTTTATCATATAGTTTAGGTGATGGACACGAAGTCTGAAACCTCATCCCTTCAGTCTATTCCTGTTGTGAATGAGTTCCTAGAAGTGTTTCCAAAGATTTGCCCGGAGTCCCTCCCCAGCGGGAAATCAACTTTGGGATCGATTTTCTTCCAGATACGAATCCTATCTCTATTCCTCCCTATAGAATGGCTCCTACAGAACTTAAAGAGTTAAAGGATCAGTTGGACCTTCTTGATAAGAGTTTCATTAGGCCTAGCATTTCTCCATGGGGTGCCCCAGTCTTATTCATGCGAAAGAAAGATGGTTCCCTCAGAATGTGTATTGACTACCGTTAGTTGAACAAGGTCACAATCAAGAATAAGTATCCCATTCCTAGTATTGATGACTTGTTTGATCAACTTCAGGGTGCTAGTTTCTTCTCCAAAATTGACCTTAGATCCGATTATCATCATCTTCATGTTAGAGAGTGTGATATTCTGAAGACAACCTTTAGAACTCGGTATGGTCATTATGAATTTGTTGTGATGTCTTTTGGTCTAACGAATGCTCCTGCAGCTTTTATGTATTTGATGAACCGTGTATTCAAGCAGTATTTGGATATATTTGTGATTGTATTCATTGATGATATCCTTATCTATTCTCGGAGTGAGGAGGAGCATGTGGACTATTTGAGAGTAGTGTTGCAAACTCTCAAGGACCGGCAGTTATTTGCTAAGTTTAGCAAGTGTGAGTTCTGGATGCAGTTTGTTGCTTTTCTAGGTCACATTATGACCAGATATGGTATTCGGGTTGATTCTCAAAATATTGAGGCCATAAAGAACTGGCCTAGACCCCCTTCCCCGACTGATATCAGGAGCTTTTTGGGTTTGGCTGGTTACTACAGGATATTTTTGGAAGGATTTTCTTCCATTGCTGCCCCATTAACTCGGTTGACTCAGAAAAAGGTGAAATTTCAGTGGTCTGACTTTTGTGAGAAGAACTTTCAGGAGTTGAAGACTAGATTGACCACAATCCAGTGTTAGCTCTACCCGAGGGCCTAGTTGACTTTGTTGTGTATTGTGATGCTTCTAGGATTCGTATGGGTTATGTTTTGATGCAGCATGGTAAAGTGATTGCTTATGCTTTGTGACAGCTTAATACTCATGAGAAGAACTACCCTACTCATGATCTTGAGTTAGCAGCCGTGGTCTTTGCTTTGAAGATTTGGAGACACTACCTGTATGGTGTTCATGTGGATATATTCACTGATCATAAGAGTCTTCAATATGTGTTCACTAAGAAGGAATTTAATCTTCGTCAAAGGAGATGACTCGAGCTTCTTAAGGATTATGACATGATCAGTGTGCTTTATAGTCCGAGTAAGGCCAATATTGTGGCGGATGCACTTAGTAGATTATCTATCGGTAGTGTGTCTTCAATTGAAGAAAGGAAGAATGAATTGGTTAAGGAGATTCATAGGCTTGCTCGGCTTGGAGTTCACCTTATAGACTCGATGGAAGGTGGTGTTATTGTTCAGATTGGTTCCAAATCATCTCTGGTAGCTAAAGTAAAGGCAAAGCAAGACAGTGATCCTATTTTGCTTTAGCTAAAGGGTGCAGTCCATCGGCAAAGGGTTGAGGTTTTCTCCCAAGGGGGAGATGGGGTGCTTTGTTATCAGGATCAATTGTGTGTACCGGATGTAGATGGGTTGAGACAGCAAATTTTGACTGAGGTTCATAGTTCCCGATATTCCATTCATCCTGGTGCCACCAAGATGTACCGTGATCTACGGGAAGTTTATTAGTGGAATGGTATGAGGAGGGACATAGCTGGTTTTATGGATAAGTGTCCTATTTTTCAGCAAGTGAAGGTAGAGCATAAGCGACCAGGTGGCATGATTCAGGATATTGACCTTCCTACTTGGAAGTGGGAAGTGATCACTATGGGCTTCATTACAGGTTTGACTCGTACTCAAAGGCAACACGATTCAATTTGGGTGATTGTCGACCGGATGACTAAGTCATCCCACTTCTTGGTTGTTAAGACTACAGATTCAATGGATGATTATGCCAGACTCTACATACGGGAGATAGTCTGATTACATGGTGTCCCTTTGTCTATCATTTCAGATAGAGGTACTCAGTTTACTTCTCAGTTTTGGAGATCGTTTCAGAGAGGTCATGGTACTCAGGTGAAGCTTAGCACAACTTTTCACCCAAGGACGGATGGCCAGGCTGAGCGTACTATTCAGACCTTGGAGGATATGTTGAGGGCTTGCGTGATTGACTTCAAAGTTAATTGGGATGATGACTTACCTCTTATCGAGTTTGCCTACAACAACAGTTTTCATTCAAGCATCCATATGGCTCCTTATGAGTCCTTTTATGGTCGGGGGTATAGGTATCCTATTGGTTGGTTTGAGGTAGGTGAGGCAACTTTGATTGGTCACGATTTGGTTTATGAGACTATGGAGAAGGTTCAAATTATTAGGGATAGGTTGAGGACCACTCAGAGTCGACAGAAATCATATGCGGATATGAGGATAAGAGAGTTAGAATTTGAAGTTGATGATTGGGTTTTTCTGAAGGTGTCACCCATGAAGGGTGGTATGAGATTTGGAAAGAAAGGAATGCTTAGTTCCCATTTTATATGTCCTTATAAGATTCTAAGGAGAGTTGGTAGCGTTGCTTATGAGTTGGATTTGCCAATAGAATTAGAAGCGGTTCATCCTGTTTTCCATGTTTCCTTGTTGAAGAAGTGTGTTGGTGATCCGACCTTGATTGTTACTTTGGAGGATATAGGTATGAAGGATAGTCTCACCTATTAGGAGGTTCCCATAGAGATCCTTGATCGTCATATTCGAAGGTTGAGGAACAGAGAAGTTGCTTCGGTAAAAGTCCTTTGGAAAAATCAGCTTGTTGAGGGAGCTACTTGGGAAGTAGAATCAGCCATGAAAGCCAAGTACCCTCATCTATTTCCTTCTGATTCTGTTTTAGCTTGAGGTAATAATTTCCTCCTTAGTATGTCCCTCTGAACCTAACCCATCAGTTTTCCTCATTATCTTAGTATGTGTTCATGTTTCTCGAAGTTAGTTCAATCATGTTTTAAGTTGAAAAGTTCAGTTTCATGTTTATTCTTCAGCTTTCATGTTTTGTTGTTGTTTGGTTGGGCTATTTTCTCTCCAATTTTCCTTGCTTAGTCTTCATTCGAGGATATGAATGATCCCAAGGGGGAGATATTATAACACCCTAAAAATCGAACCAGCTTCTAAGTTTGATAATCTGAAAAATTTCATGTTCCCAGGAATTATGAGTCCAAACCACGGACCGTGGTTGGAACTACGAATCGTGGAAAGGAACCGACGTGGAATGCCTTCTGCAGGTTAGCCTCTGGTATGAGAACCATGAGTTGGTTCTATGGACTGTAGTTCATTCTATGGATTGTAAAGTCAACTCGTGGAACCTGATTTGAGGGTTGCCTGTTTCCTCAGGAACCACGAGTGACTTCTATGGACCGTAGTCTAAACCACGGACCAAAGTGTCCAATCGTGATATTGAATCAGAGACCAACTAAGTCCCCAAGAATTACAACTTGGGTCTACGACCCGTGGTCCATTCTACGGGTTCGTCCTATTGACCCATAGTTTGGTTTATGCAGCCTATCTTTTTGTCCAGAAACAACAGGTGGAAACCACGAGCTGTGGTTTGATCTGCGACTCGTGGGATCCCTCTGTGGTCCCTGAAAGTCAACTTTTTCCAGCTTTTTCCTAATTATGTTCCAAGGGTATTTTAGTCATTACCCACCTTTTTAACTCCTAAATGAGGTAGTTTTGACTATTTTTAGCATAATTTCTAAACCCATTAGCCTAAGTCCCTTCTCATTACCTCATTCACCTCCCAAAAAGGAAAAAAACTCCTTCAAGCTCCAAATCTCAAGCTCCAAGTCCAAGTCTCCTTTTGTTTTCAATTTCAAGTGAGTTAGCTTCAATCAAGCTATGTGGGTATTCAACAATGGGTTTCTTTCACCCTTGTGCCTAAAACCCTAAATTTCTATTTTTGATTTCATGAACTTTCAAATTAGGGTTCTTACCCAATTTTATGGATTTTGCTATAAATTGCCTTCTCATGATTTTATTATGAAATTCTATTAAATTGCATGATTTTGCATGTGTTTTTGCATATGAACTCATATTTCATGAATTGAGGGCTAATTATGGTAAATCCTACATGCATGGATTGAGTTAAGTAAATTGGGTATTTGATAGCATGTATTCTGATGAATTTTCAAGTAAGTGCATGCCTAGTTCTTATGTTCTATGAAAATATAAGTTATTATGAAAATTGAACTAGAGTCATGCAAGTTTTCAATTTATGGATTGTTATGCAAGATAAGACACCCGGTGTGCCATCAATGCTCATGAATCATTTTCTAAACCATGGTTCATGAGTAGTATAAAGATCCGAGTTATGAACATGTTTATGAACAAGCTTGACATCTAGATATGTCACATGTATGTGAGCCTCATGTTATATATTTTGGGAGTAGTATTTAGCACCTAGAGATGAGGGTTCTAGATAACCCAAGTCCAAAACTACGTTGCCACCGTAGGTTTCCCTCCTGGCTTATGAAAGAATCCCTATGACATGGTTCTAACCTTGGCTAGTTAGGACAACCTTTTTCAGTATGGGTGCATCACACTAGACTCCATGTAGCTCAGCATGGTTTATGTCAGTTAAGAGAAACTCCCACATGATTAATTTCAAGCTAGGAAGTTATATGATACTTTAATTTGAACCTTGACTTTACTTCATGTTTTAGGTCCTTTATCTTTATAATTTCTTATACTATCTCTTTTATGAACGAACTCATCTTAAGCATGTTTTAATTATGTTTTTATCATGATCATGCATATCTCACATACTCGGTACATCCTATAGTACTGATGCATATTTTGGGTTGCATCCTCTTGATGATGCAAATTCAGATTCCCTCCCTCAGGGACGTGGCTAGAGACTGCAGGCCGTATCTAGTAAGTGTTGGTGAGTCCTCATTGTTCGAGGGCTAGTTATGACTTTAGCTAGTTTTGATTATTTACTTTCATACCTTGAGTTAGCTAGAGTCTTGTCCTAGCAACTTCTTATGTCATTTGTAGAGTTCAGACATAGATAGTATTTGGGTCTCTTTCGAATCATGTTCATCTTGATGTTTATCTTATGGATTGAGTTATTTAATTCTTACTATGCTTTCTCTATGCCTAATTGATATGCCTGAGTTATGCTATGACCAAGGGTTAGCTTGAGGCACTTGTGGTCCCAGGTCTCATGTTATGTCTAGGGGGTAACCTCGGGGCATGACAATATGCAAACAACAAATAATACTAGTTACCATCCAAGCTTAATAGTAAGTAAATGCGCAAAGGTACCATGATATTCCATATGAGATGAGTGTAGTGATAATGCATGTCAGACCCGAACCAGACTTCTGAATATAAATTAGTGATAATGCATGCCCTAACTCGAACTGGGACTTAATAAGTAAATATGCCTACCTTCACTCAAACGAAAGCTTAAATAGTAAATATGCATACCTGGACTCAAATCAAAACCTAATAAGTAAATATGCGTGCCCAGACTCAAATCGAGGCATAAATAGTGAATATGCATGAACAAACTCAAACGGGAGCTTAATATGTAATATGTGTGCTCGAACTCAAAGCGGGGCTTAAATAGTTAATATGCATGCCCGAACTCGAACCAGGGCTAAAATAGTCTATTTTCCTTCAGTAAAGCCAAAACAATTTAAACTAATCTAAGGCATCAAATTCTAATCCTAAAGATGCTATACATGCTAAACTAAGTCATAAAGGAGAAGCAATTACCTAAACTAAGGATATCAATAGGAGATATAAGATCAATGAAAGGGCATAATGACTGACCTTTTGTGATGCAGTGAACGAGAGATTTTGAGGCTTCAGATCTGCTCCTTCACGAACCAAATCTGATTTTCGAATGATAGAAACAGAGATAGTCTTGAATCCTTTTAGAAAGTGGTTTCAATATTAAAAGAAAATATGGAAATATCAGATGTTCTCCCCCAAAAATGGTCATTTCGGCTGAGAGTATAACGGTGTATTTATAGGTGAAAACGAGGTTTGATTTGGGCGGGATTCATATCTTTTGAATTTTGAATTTTGGTCAAGACAAACTGTGTAAACTTGAACGTTGGAGACTTGGCCGAAATCAATCTTCACGTGATGGTTCAGAATTTTCCCCAAAATGTCCAGATCTTCTCTAACTTTTGATGATTTCATATGTCTTGGAGCAAACGACAAGAAAGTATCTCTTAGGTGACGAACACGCTAAAGAGAGGAGCAGGGAAAATGATGATTTAAACTACTATGCAGAAAATGCCACACTAACTATAAATTCCCAAGGGACCCCAGCAAAGACAAGTAACTAACCAAAACTAATCTAAGGCATCCAATTCTAATCCTAAAGATGCTATACATGCTAAACCAAGTAATAAAGGAGAAGCAACTACCTAAACTAAGGATATCAAAGCTTAATTTTATGCTAAGGCCCCTAAACAACTTAATTGTATGCTAAGGCCCCTAAACAAGCTATACGAATAAAAAAATACCTAAATTGAATGTATTCAAGCTATCGAATCCCACCAACCATAAGCAAGTTATCATATGAATATCTCAAGCGAGCAAAGTCAAGTAGGTAAGACATAACCTAACTGGAGGCTAAACACGAGCTCACGAACCCACAAAACTGGAGCTTTTTCCTTTTGAGAAGCCTCCTTTTATGGACACTCTACCAAAATAATTATCTATGATTCAGAATGAGAAGAATGACACCCATATGCAAAATTATATTTCAGGTTAAAAATTGGGTTAAAATCACTTGTGCAGCCCCCTTAAAAAATCAGAAAACTGGACCCTTCCTAATATCCCTCGTGTGACAAGGATCACATGCTCAAAATTTGAGCATGGCCAACTTTCAAATTCAAACCCAAAACATCCCCAAAAGACAAGAACAAACAAAAAATTGAAAATAGAGAATCTAATGGAATTAGGGCCGAAAACTTACGAATTAATGATGGAAAAAGATCACAAATAAGAACCCAACACTTCAAAGCTTTATCAGTTAATCCCTCAATGATTCTTGAGCTTGGAGCTCTTAACATTGGAGGAAATTCGGTTGAAAATTATTTGGAAATGAGGGAGGAAGAATTTATACTGCCAGGGGTCCTTCATTATGATTGCAAGGACCCCTGTCGTGATTGCTGGACTGCACTAAGATGTCCTATAATGATTGATAAGTTGGTAATCTACCAACTTGTTGAGCCTATATTCATGAATTATTGCTATATTTTGAATAGATTTAGAGGTTCTTATGACCTTTATTGATGTCTATACAGGTACTTTTGATAGATGATGATAAACAAGGAAATGGACCCAAAAAGAGCTCAAAAAGAGTGAAGTGTGAAGTGTTCGGAAAGGCTAAAGATTTTGATTGGAGATGCGGTAGTCGTGCGACATGCACAGGCTGAGGTGAAAACCGCACCTCCTCCGCACAAGCTGCAAAAGTCAATGAAGAGTATTTCAAGCGGTGCGGTCATTGTGCGACGCGCATATCCTGAGGTGTGAACCGCACCCCCTTTGCACAGAACTCTCAATTCTAGCTGAAGTCACTGGTTAAACCAAAGGCACTGTGCAACGTGCACATCACAATGTTCGAACCGCACATCGCGCTGTACACCTCCCGAAGGGCATGTTTGTCCTAATTTTTAGTGATGTTTTGGGAAACTATAAAAGGCCTATTCTTGCACAATTGTAAATAACTTTTATCATTCTGAATATTTTGAAGAGTTTTTAGCTTAGAGACTAAGTTTTTCACCTCCATTGAGAAGAGGGTTTCAATCTAATTCTCTTGGTTAACACTTTTGTCCTCAAATTGAATCTAGAACTTGAGATTCAGCTCTAATGGAAGGGATTTTGAATTACCCAGTTGGTATATCTTTCTCCCTTACTATGAGTGGCTAAATTCTCTTGTCTAGGGTGTATTGCTGATGGGTTCTTAAGAAATGGGTGTGGGTGTTATCTATTCTAGTTTATAATTACTTAATTGACATGGATCTAGTAATTTCACCAAGTTTTAATCCTAAAATTGGTGGTTGCAAACATTAATTTTCATTACTTGAGTATGTGATATCTTGAGAAAGGATTTCATAGTTTCGAATGTGACATTACTAGTGGAAACTTGGGATTCCACACAGATTTGAGGCTAGAGATAGCTCTTATCGTCGTATTCTCCCATTTAAGGGTCTAAGCTAGAGATAGTGTGACCTCCCTAAGCTAGATTGGTTGTTTATTAATCAAACTGATGATGCTCTAACAGAGATCATCAGATATAAGATTGTTGATCGAGAGATAAGAAAATCTAACCCATGACGAATGCTATTAATGTCATTAAGCAAGAATAGGTATGAATTGATAATCACCCTATCCCATAACCAAAGCCCCATTAGATATACATCACTATTCGTCTAGTCAACTTGATACACGCACTTTAGTTTTATTGCTTTTTAAATTGAATTGCGATTGTAGTGACAACATTCCCAATTCCCCCATCCTTTTACTTGTTATTTTGGGCAATAACTCTCACCTTGAACTCAATTCGTTACAATCTCTATTTAGCTACCCCAAGTCCCTTGGGTATGACCCCGACATTCATTGGGATTATAAATTTTATTTTGCTGCACGATCGTCGTGACCTCCTACTTTAGAGCAGATTTGAGCGTTCATAAAAAATGGCGTCGTTGCCGGGGACTTGAGTTGATAGCTATTTTTGATTGTTGTTTTGAAGTCACCTTGAGAGTAATTGTTTCTTTTACTTTTGTTTGTTTTTTGTGTTGTGATTAAGCAGGCTAGCCTATGAATGAGACCGATGACAACGAGAGTGTTCACAGCTTCATGGAGGCTGATGAGGCTGAGCCTATGATGCAAGGGGGTGTAGGTGCAATCCGCCTACCCCTTACGGTGGGAAATGTTATTTTCATGTGATTAGCACCATGCTCCGCTTAATCCAAATGAAAGGCCAATTTAGTGGAGCAACACATGAAAATGCCAACCAGCACATTCAGAACTTCGGGGAGATTTGCCAACCATATATTATTCAAAACATCTCCCAAGAGTCTATTCAATTGCGCCTATTTCCTTTTTCCTTGACGGGGGAAGCCACGACGTGGTTGGAAGAATTGTCGGATGGGTCTATAACATCTTGGGCCGAGTTGGTTGAAGCATTCACTTTGACATTCTTTCCTCTATCTCGCATGATACAACTAAGAGATGAGATTACCAACTTCAGGCAACTCTCGGATGAACTCCTACATGAGGCTTGGTTGCGCTTCAAGAAGAAGCTTGTCTTATGTCCCAATCATGAGTTTTCGGACAATGTGTTGCTTCAAAGCTTCTATCGATCATTGAACTCCTTGAACAAGAAAATGGCTAACAACCTTTGAGGTGGCACCTTCATGGTTATGCGATTTCCCATTGCCTCGACTTTTTTATAATGGATGACAAAAACCAACCAAGATTGGTATACACAAGAGACAGATTTGCCAATCTCGGAATTATCCCCATCCATCTTGGAAAATGAGATCAGAAAAAGAGGGGAAATCCACGACAAAACAATGACCAAGATGATGAACCAAATCAATCTCTTGGCAAGTCATGTAATTGGTTAAAAGGGGGTGAATACTATGAATGCTTCAGAGATACAAGATAATGGTGAAGAGCTCATGCCTGAGGTTGATGGTAAGCTATGTTTTGTGTCGGCTAGTTCTAGTCCAGGGTACTATCGCCTGAGGGAAGAGAATCAAGGTTGGATAAGAAATGATTGGGACAGGTATGGTGAGAAACACAGCTATCGAAGCCCTTATGTGCCCCCAATCAAAGTTGATTCCTTTTATCAACCGACCACAAGTGACCCCAGGCATTTCAAGTTAGAGGACACGTTGTCCATGGTGCTAAAAAAGATGGATACAACACACGCCGAGGTGCATGAGCTTAAAAGTGAAGTCTCAACACTTCATAGGATTTTGAGCTCTCATTAAACCTCCATCAAACAACTTGAAGTCCAAATGGATCATCTTTCCATTCAAATGACCCCGGAGATGAAGACCTCACTTCTTAGCAGCGCGAATACCAATTCTAAAAGTGATGGGCAGATCATGGCCATCATTACTAGGAGTGGATGAACAACCGGTGAGATAAGAGGACCCGTTGTATAACCGGTTGTGAAACCAAAGGAGCCTACTCCTAAAGGAGGCAAGAAGCCAAGAGACAAAGATGAAAAGATGGTGCATGATAATATGGTCGGAACTCCGAAGGTAAGGGAAGAACTTGGTGCATCGAGTGCCCCGGAAAGTGCTGGAAGTGATGTAGATAAAGAAGAGGTAGAGACTTCTCCCCAAGTAACCATTGATGATGAGGTAGACCCCCCTCTTGTGAAAAGCATACCTACAACAACTCCCAAAGGACCTCCTCCGTACCCTCATCGGCTAAATAATAAAAAGGAATAACAAAAATTTATCAAGTTTGTTGACATGTTCAGCAAGCTATCCATAAACACTCATTTGGTCAAAGCTCTAATGCAAATGCCAGGATACTCCAAATTTATGAATGAATTACTTAAAAAGAAGAAGGTGGTGGATGTGGGCACGATTGAGATATCACATAGTTGTAGTGCAGTAATGACTAGCAATGCGGCTACAAAGAGATAAGACCCGGGTGCATTCACCATACCATGTAAAATTGGATTATTTGTATTTCGAAAGGCCTTGTACATGGTGGAGCAGTTTCACCTCTGGGATGGGGCCATGACAACAGAATTGGCATTCCTTCCGACAACGGTTGAGAAATAAGGTACTATCGTCGAGCCGCGACATAACATCAAGCGCTTCTTGGGGGAAGCCTAAGTATTTTATTTAAATTTCTTCACACGTTGTTGTTTTTAGTGGATTTGTAGGGAGTTCATGAAGTGAAAAATTGAACAAAGGAAAGCAAGGCAAAAAGAGGCCGTGCGATGGACTGTGTGGACCGCACAAGAATATGTGCGTGTCGCACAGCCTATCGCATGGTGAAACAGATTCCTGACAGAATTCTAAAAAATTGGAGGTGACATACACTAGGACATGCGGACCGCATATGCCTAAGTGCACGTCGCACCTCCATCACATGGTGAAACAGATGCCTGGGCATACCTAGAGGGGGAAAAAGGGGCATGTACGATACGCCATGCGGTCCGCAGATTATCTGGTGTGAACCGCATGTCGTGCCACACAAGAGGTAAGTGTGAAATTTAATTGACCTAACCCATTGACCGACCCGACCCAGAGTGACTCGGCCGACCTTTTTTCTTCTTTTTCATTTAAAACAACCTCTTCTCTCCTTCTTCCACCATTTTTTCTCTCCAACTCCCAAAATTCTCTCCCAAAACTTTCGCCAAATCTATCAAACTTCCCCAAAATATTCTTCTTCTCTCACCCAACCATCTCCCCCACTCTATCACCACTGCCAACGTTATCTCTCTGGGTAGGCTTCGTTTGTCACCATTGTTGAAGAGCAAAAAGCTTTAATTTTCACTCCTCTCTTCCTAATCTTTACTTGTGGTATGTTCCCCGACGTTAAATACTTGTTTTTATGAAGGTTGGGAACTCATAGTGTGAAGCATGCTTAGTAGAATTTCCATGTTGATTTTGGGTGAGATCCGAAGATTTTGGGTCCCTATTTCTAAGTTGTATTAACGATATTGCAATGTGTCGACTTGTTAGAACTTTAATTTTGTTAATGCATGTTGATTGATAGTTATTTTCAGCCTTGAATTATGTGTTGGGGTGAAGTCTGAGTAACCCACTTATGATGAATGAATAATTTGGTCGGATGATAGATTGGGTGACATCGTTCTTAAGGGCAAATCGTCGTTTATCAGGAGGTTTTTGTTGAAAATTGTTATGAAGGCTGAATTTCGCTGATTGTATACCCATGGTTTTTGTTGTGCATTATATTTGGGGTATATAATCTTGTCTAGGGAGGGGGTTAATTGGTGCTAAAATTGTGATATCCATTGTTTCAATAAAGGGCTTGATGTTCCCAATAATAGTCGGGGTAACGCCCATCTTAAGGGAAGTCGTTGAGTTCCCCTCTTGCTTGCTATTGTGATAATGGAAATATGAGTATGAGTACACGAAAGTTGTGGTCATGATATTCCTTGCCCCCCTTTGGTTATCATTGCCTATTTTGTTTAATAGTGCCAAGTTCCTAAGCACATCTTGCTCTACGGATCACATGCGGAATTCACAAGAACATGAGGAACCAAAAACTCCGATTGGGCCTTTGTGAATTTCGCATGAGATATATATATCATGATATGCGGTGCGCATAAGGCATCACATGTTATTGAAGATAAGGAACCAATCACTGTTATGAGGGGCGAAACTTGGTGCGACGCACACTTGCCGAGGTGCGAACCGTACCAGCTTTGCACCATAGTTGGAAACCAACTGTAGGAATCTGTTAGCTCATGCGATAGCATATGCAATGCGCACTCTCCCTTCTGCGGTCCGCATATGGTTCGCACAAGCCCCAGACCCCTCATTTGTTTTTCCACTTCACTGAATTCCTAACTTATTTTAGTTGTGTATATATTCATATTGCATATTGCTAACACCCATCAACAGGATTATGTCTTCCAACATGCACCATCAAAAGAGTTATGCCGTGAAGCACACTTCAAATGCAAGTGTTCCTATGTAAGAGGCTGAGAACATTAAGTCGGGAGTCTGCTTTGGGCTCAGAGGAATAGAAGCCTACTATCTCAAATTCCGAAATCGCCCATTTTTTGAGACAAAGGGGTTTAATGTAGAAGAGTTCCAATAGGAATTCCCGAATATTCCAAAGCAATTTCGCATAAGAGATTGGGAACACTTTGCCAATAAACTAGTCCTCTACTTTCCTGAGTTGATGCGGGAATTCTATGCCTCATACCGAGCCTGGCTCGACGAGCTAAATCACAAAGGCCCGCTAAGCAAGTTTCCATGCCTCAAGTCAATATTGGTACGAGGTAAAGACGTGAACAGTACCCCTGAAGCCATTCATTCTGCCATATGGGATGACGAACCAATCCTCGAATCAAGATACTTTGAACGTGTGGTCAGAAAGAATGAAGAATATAAATGGGTTGCTAGTATGATTGCTGAAGGAAACCCATTGTGTGCAACCTCCAAGGGACAAATCCATCACTCCGATCTCAAATTCGAAGCACGTATATGGCTTGACTTTGTGAGCACAAGACTCATCCCGACTAGCAACACCACTAAAGTAACCATAGAGATGGGTATTCTCCTTGCATACATCATGAGAAGCCTTTATTTGAATGAAGGTTAGATCATCGCCGAACACCTCAAGAGAAAGGCATGCCATGACTCCACATCCATGGCTTTCCTCGTGCTTATAACTCTTCTATGTGTCCAAACCAGGTGTCCTTTGTTTAGAGCATTTGACAAGATGCCCCACATGTCAAAATAAGGCATATCGATCAACCTTCACATGCTACCACACCCATGTCTCGAGCCAACAACATTGTGCATAATCAAGAAGGGAGTTCACCCTTATCTCAGGGCACTTCGAGCACGGTTCATGGGGCATCTCAAGCCACCACCTCCTACTTAGGTGACTTGCTACAACTGAGTCTACTTACTAACAAGAATGAGGAGTTGCTACAAAATTTGGCCAAAGACATTCCGACCATACTTCAATCCGCCATCAAGTCGATCTTGAAACCGGTAGTGTCAAGAGTGAGAAATCTATGTGCTAGAGTGGACACCATAGAAGTGGGGGTTGAGAAACTCAAGCAAGTTATCACGCATGTTGAATCAACTTAGGATCTTAATCTACTATCCCCAAACTCCTCACCATCCCAAAGAGCTTCTAGCCCCCCTAATGATTGGTGCACGGGGTGGACTCAATCTGACAATGAATGTGCATCCAAAATTGAAGCAGTGCTTGATCCACCAACAGTCCAGCGATACTCGGATCCTATCGACTCACA
Organism: Jaltomata sinuosa; assembly: GCA_003996215.1. Classification (NCBI taxonomy): domain Eukaryota; kingdom Viridiplantae; phylum Streptophyta; class Magnoliopsida; order Solanales; family Solanaceae; genus Jaltomata; species Jaltomata sinuosa. The sequence continues at coordinate 20,214 of QJPP01005172.1, forward strand.
TATTCCAGGTTGGAGGACTCCACCTAGGCCTAGCTGGGGCAGGTGGGCATCCTATCACGAGTTGATGACTGCAGAGGACAGATGGTATGTAGATGACCCATTCGGTCCTCTTAAGCTGCCATGGGATCCTACGATACCACCATTTGCAGGTTTTGAGATAGATCCTTCACATGCATATATACCACCACTGGCACCACCAGCTCCACCGGCACCTCAACTTCCTAGACCACCACATCAGTTCTACTCAAGGAGGAGTCGCCATCATCATTGGCCTATTCAGGGAGTTTTTGGCACTTATTTTCATTTGTATAACTTTTTGTGAATCAGGGCTATGCTTAATTTAAGTTTGGGGGAGCCTATAACTAATGTGATGCTTGTTGTGTTGACATTGCCCTCGTCGGTCCCTTTTTATTATGTTCTATTTTTATTCTAAGCTTATTTGTGCCCTCGCCGGGCTTGATTTTTGTTGATTGAAATTATGTGCCGGGTTGGTCTTACATGCTCCATTATCTTACTACTCGTACTTTGCAAATGTGCTAAAGGCCTACCCCGAGGCTTGTTTTAAAATTAATCATGAGCGCGTAATTCGGATTTTGCCTTATTAATAGTAGTTTAGAAATAAACTCCGAGGATTTTCTTAATACCATGGTTCTTTCCCAAGGAGCAAGAGTTTTGATTATTTTCTTTTTCTTCTCTTTTATTTTAGTGTGTCCAATCGGGTTTGTGTTTCCCTATGATAGATTGAGAGGCAACTTTCTTAAGGAAAAATGCCAAGTTTTAGTTTAGAATTGAGTCCATAGTTGCTTGTCTCGAAATGGGCCCATCAAAAAACATTTCTTCTGGAAATCATTTTGAAAATAAAAGGAAGAAGGGAAATGAATTTTTGAGGAAAAGCATTCTCTTGTCATGACTTGTACAGTCTTGCTTTGGCTTGATTGACTCACTAACAAGTGTGTAATGAACTCAGAATAGCTTGTCAAAAATCATTTGCCCCAATTGATTGTGAGACTAATGAAAGAGGTTTTGTGGCATGATGACTTGTGTGGTGAGGCTTTACCTTGATTCTTGTGCATAAGTGTTGTCTAGAACTTTCTCCGAATGTGATTCAAGGCAAAATTATAGGTGTGACCAAGCTTAGAAGATGACCTTACGCCCTTTTTGACAACTACTTCACCCAAATGACTTCCCACGACATGAAATCCTAGCGAACCCCTTTTAAGTTTATGATCGTTCTTTGGCACATTGTAATACCTTTACCTTTCTGGAACTTCTATTTTGGCATCCATCCTCTCTAATTTCTTAAAAAATGAAATGTAGGCTAAAAGCCTAAGTTTAGGGTGGGGGAAGGAAAGATAACATAGGCAAATGCCTAAGTTTCAGGGTGCATGTGATCAAAGGAGGAGAAGAAAAGAAGTGCATGTCAAGTGCAAGGTATCACCTAAATTTTGAATTAAAATTGCTCCAAAAGATCAATCCAATGAGAAAATTGAAAAGCAAAAAATAGGTGCTACCAAGTGAAGGTGGTATAAGGAGTTTGAATGATCATGAGTAAAAAGGAGAAATCTTGGGTTGTGTGAGGGAGGAATAAAGTGAAGTTGAAATTGAAAAATGTGAGCGGTGTTCGAAATGAGAATAAAGAGCATTAGGGAGGTGTAGTCACTTGATCCATATGTTATCCTTACCTTAGCCCTATCCAACATCGTAACCCGCAAGACCCTGGTGATTCCGAGCTTGGCTACCCTACATTAGTGGTGACTTACATGAAGGGCAAGCCTATGGTTTGATGCATATACACTTGAACTTCCTTGAGAGAGTAAGAGTCTTCTTGGTTCTCCTATAATCCCATGTTTTGTGAATTGAATGAATGTGAGTGGGATTCTCTCTTGTGGTGAGTGGCATCATGAACTCGAATTGAAACATGAAGTCTCTATTTCAATTGAACGAAATAAATGAGACAAGTTGTGTGGCGAATAGCGAGGCAAACCTTGACGGTCCATGCCAATGAATTGAGAAGCTTAAATGTCTTTCTTTGAATGGCAAAATTCCCTTGACTTTGAATGATAAATGATGTCCTTTTGGAAAAGGTTTTAAATTGATCAATTGCCTTGAATTTGTGGTGGTCCAAATTGAGATGAGCATAGTAGTTGAGTTATTTCTTTGAGTCTTTCATTTATTCTTTTTCTTAATTTTTAGTGTTTATTAGTCCTTTGTGCCTTGATTGAGCCTAGAGCATAATTCATTCCTTGTCTTGTAAGTATCTTTCTTGAGGACAAGGAATAGTTCAAATTTGGGGGTTTGATAAGTCGGTAATCTACCAACATATTGAGCCTATATCCATGAATTATTTATATGTTTTGAATAGATTTAGAGGTTCTTATGGCCTTTATTGATGTCTATGCAGGTAATTTTGATAGATGATGATAAACAAGGAAATGGACCCAAAAAGAGTTCAAAATGAGTAAAGTGTGAAGTGTTCGAAAAGGCTGAAGATTATGACCGGAGATGCGGTGGTCGTGCGACACGCACAGGCTGAGGTGCGAGCCGCACCTCCTCCTCACAAGCTGCAAAAGTCACTGAAGAGTCTATCAAGAGGTGTGGTCATTGTGCGACGCGCACATCCTGAGGTGCGAACCGCACCCCCTTTGCACAGAACTCCCGATTCTAGCTGAAGTCACTGGTTAAACCAGAGGCACTATGCGACGTGCACATCACAATATTCGAACTGTACGTCGCACCGCACACATCCCAAAGGGAATTTTTGTCCTAATTTTTAGTGATGTTTTTGGAAACTATAAAAGGCCTATTCCGGCACAATTGTAAATAACTTTTATCATTCTGAATAATTTGAAGAGTTTTTAGCTTAGAGACTAAGTTTTTCACCTCCATTGAGAAGAGGGTTTCAATCTAATTCTCTTGGTTAACACTTTGTGCTCAAATTGAATCTAGAACTTGAGATTCAGCTCTAATGGAAGGGATTTTTAATGACCCAGTTGGTATCTCTTTCTCTCTTACTATGAGTGGCTAAATTCTTTTGTCTAGGGGTGTATTGATGATGGGTGCTTAATAAATGAGTGTGGGTGTTATCTATTCTAGCTTATAATTGCTTAATTTACATGGGTCTAGTAATTTCACCATGTTTTAATCCTAAAATTGGTGGTTGCAAACATTAATTTCATTACTTGACTATGTGATTTCTTGAGAAAGGATTTCATAGTTTCGGATGTGAAATTACTAGTGGGAACATGGGATTCCACTCAGATTTGAGGCTAGAGATAGATCTTATCATCGAATTCTCCTATTTAAGGGTCTAAGCTAGAGATAGTGTGACATATCCAAGCTAGATTCGTTGTTTATTGATCAAATTGATGATGCTCTAACCGACATCATCTGATATAAGATTTCTGATCGAGAGATAACCAAATCTTACCCATGACCAATGCTATTCATGTCATTAAGCAAGAATAGGTATGAATTGATAATCACCCTATCCTATAACCAAAGCCCCATCAGATATGCATCCCTAGTCATCTAGTCAACTTGATACACCCGCTTTAGTTTTATTGCTTTTAAAATTGAATTGCAATTGTAGTGACAACATTCCTAATTCCCCCATCCTTTTACTTGTTGTTTTGGGAAATTACTCTCACCTTGAACTCAATTTGCTAAAATCGCTATTTAGCTACCTCAAGTCCCATGGGTACGACCCCGACACTCGTTGGGATTATAAATTTTATTTTGCTGCACGATCGCCGTGACCTCCTACTTTGAGGAGCACGATTTAAGCGTTCATCAACGATCACGATGATCTTCTCCGCGATGGTGAGGAAAGGAACTAGAGTGGGTCCCAGTGGCCCTTCATCGAGCACGTAATGGACCACTCATGATCATGATGGTTACAAATTTAAATCTTCACAAACTCAAAGTCCACATCACAATCGTGAAGAACAACAGGTAGCTGCACCAGCAGCCGAAAACCAACAAATTTTTTCAAGTTCAATAACACTCGGATGGACCCTCAGGATTCATTTGAAACCCCACACACGCAAATGAGATATGCTACCTTATCAAAAATTGTATTCTGGATTCAATGGAATTGATGAAATACCAATAAAGATCATTTCAATAAAAAGTGGGTCCCACACCTAAAACATCCATTTTTATCCAAAAACCAACCAATAGCCTAAAATGGGTCTGAAAGCCTCGGGACCCAAACCAAAGGTCCCAGTAGTCCAAAATCTACATTTTGGAGCTAACGACACTGACAAAGTTCTCCGACAAGCCCATTTACTTTGAATTTTAAAGTCAACTTCCCAACTTCAGAAAGTTCCAAAACAGGAAAATTGGCTTAAAACACAAATGAACTACTCAGGAACTAAACCCGACTATCCCGGTAAGTCATAAATGACATGTAACCACTGTGGAAAATCTCAAAACATTGAAATGCATGAAAATAGAGAAAATGACCTAGAGGGTCATTACCATATCCATTACTAAAAGGACTTTCATCCTCAAAAGTTAAGAGATAGGGAATACATAAAGGCTGGAATAAGCCAAGATACTGGGTCCACATATCATGATTGATCTCCCAAGTAGAATCCTCGATGGGACAATGTCTCCACTAAATTTTAACCACTGAAATATCTCCAGACCTCAGTTGTCTAACATCCCAAGCTAGAATAGCTACCCACTCCTTCTAGAAAGTAAAATGATCATCTAACTGAACTGAATCCCACTAAAGCACGTGAGACTCATCTGTAATGTAATGCCAAAGCATCAAAAAATTTAATAGAGGGTGGATGGCAGAAAAAAGATAAAGGCAAGGCTAACTCATATGCTACATCTGTAGCTCGCTGAAGAATATCAAATGACCCAATATATTGTAGCACCCCAAAAATTCTAAGCTAAGATCCAAACCATTTACATGAGTGTAATAATAATTTTCCTAGTGTGATGAGTGTTTTGGATATGAATCATGTTCATAAGAAACTCCTAGAAGCTAGTTAAGTTAGAAGCACCCAACCATTGAAGTTGTCATGAAAGACTAAACAAGTGTCATCTTTAAATGATCACACCTCCTAGAATATGAAGATTTAGGTGGGCTAGTATCTACCAAATTAAAGGTTTTTGAGTCTTCTTTCTAACGCCACTGACTATGCATTAATCTGAGTCTAGAGTAAAAAGTTATGGGTATTTTACTACAGCACTATCAGTGACCATGAATGGGATGATGAACCGTGGTTCTGAACCACGGTCCATACTGTGACTCATGAAAGCAGAACTGCAACTCAGAATTTTCAACTTCAAAATTACGAGTTGGTCTACGACCGATATACCAAAACCACGGTCCATAGTATGACCCGTGGACTATCAATTTTCAGCCTTTCTTCTAGATTTCCACGGATGACTTCACGGGTCATTGTTTCAAATGATGGTCCATAATGTAACTCATGGAATCACCTTCAGAGAACCATAGAACTTAAGGATAGAACCACAACTCAGTTGATGGTCCATCATTCAGAACCACGTCCCATCAATCAATCCGTAGTTCAATATTTCGAGAATTTCAGCAATTTTTAAAGTAGTTTCCCAGGGGTATTTCAGACCATTCCTTCTTCTTTTAGCTTCGACTATAAATAGTTTTAGGATTATTTTATCATGAAAAATACCTCCAAACCATCAGTTTTCATCATTCTTTCTCTCAAGTCTATTTCAAAGAAGAAAAGAGCATTCTTTTCCAAAGTTCAGACCTAGAGCTTTCTCATCCAAGCTTCGATTTCAGATTTCTCTTCAATGATTATCTTCTACAACGAGGTATGTGGGTATTCAATAAGGGTTTAGTTTGCCCTTATTGTAATGACCCTTTCGGTCATTTACGCGTTTTCTCCTTGCTTGTACCGTTAGATCTTGCCGGTAGTGGACCGAAGTCATTTAAGGCTTGTCAGGACCGGTAGTTCGGTTCCCAGGCCATTTGTTTGGTCTTTATGGTCGTATTATAAGTTTTGAAGTCAATGAAGTCGGCAAAAGTTATCGTAAGTTTCTTTAATATATTTTTTGAACCTTGGGTCAAATGTCTCAGAGCTTTTCTCTCAATATTTAAAGAGTTAGAATCCCCCCGACCTACCAAATCGAAGGTCTATGAGTCTAGTTTCTAAAGCACAACACCTCACGTCCAACTGATCTCGAAGTAAATAGTTATGACTATTTTACCGCAGACTGTCTGGGCAGAAACTGGGTCGCAAACCTGGTCGGGTCAAAATAGATTTAAAGCTCTTCAAATTCACGTTTTAAAACTCCAAAAACAATTTTGAAATAGAGATAAAACATAAGGGAGGGTTCCAAGAGAGTTCTTGAGTGATCAAGGTGCATTTTTGGTGATTTCTATCGCTAAAGTTTGCCTCCGTGCCTAGAAACACGATCTCTACGCGTGGCAATCATTTTCCCCTTTGATAAGCCACGTTTGGAGTTGGTTTTAGAAGATAGGACTTGGTATTTCTTGGTGTTTATTCAAGCTTTACACTTGGTTTGCTAAGGTAACCATCTTGGGGCTCTTTTATGATCATTTTTATGAAGTTCTACGGACATTTCATCAAGTTATGATCCTTTTGGGAAATCTGTCGATTTAAGCTTAATTATGAACTATATATAGGTGATTATAAGCAGCGTGTATATAGTGTTTGGGAAGCTTAGGATGTAAGGAACAATTTCCGTGAAGGAACTACGGGCATTCGGATGTTCGTTGGAAGACATTTTTGTGATTCAGAGCTTCTCGGAGCAGTTTGAGCCTGGACGACACCGTCCCCGCAGCTAGTAGTCGGATGACAAGTAGGTTATGGTTTATTTTCCCTAGACTCCGCATATATAGGATAAAATTGTATTAATAGGCATCCTTGGGTTGGGTTTTATTAGGTTCGTACCACAGACCTTGATCGCTTTATTCATGTCCGCCTACTTTTGTTCCTCCGATGCTTGTAGTACTTGCCGATACATTTTATTTACCCTTGTGGTCCTGTGAGGCCTTTTTGACTATGGAACATAGAAGGTGGGATATTGGGAATGTCCGCGAGTCCCGAGCATAGAATTATACTTCTAGGCTGGTTATGCTTGCTGAGTAGCTGTGGGCCTGTACAGGGCCGATAGGTTGATTGTGAACTGCAGGGAGGATATTTGTGTTGATCATTAATTTTCATGCATGTAAAAGGGGATTTATTCATGTTTTACTACAGTTTTTGCTTCGGGCCCACTGGAATTGTTTTCTAAACCTTGCATGGCCCCAAGGGCCCATTTTTTATGGAAATGAATTGGAAATGGTTTGATTTAACTTGTGAATATTCTTGGGGTAAAAGAAGGTCAAATTATGATTTCTATCACCAGTTTTACTATTAATGCTATACTCGGCAGGGCTGGGGTGCTAGTTGAGTTTCTTATTAAATTGGGATAATTTTTAGCCTCAGTCGGACCGAGCACCTAAGATGACTTTCTACTGTTTAGACCCGGTTATTCCCGGGCACCCTTGGAGGGGTTTTTGAGGAATTTTCCCACTAATTTAGTCCTGGACAAGGTCTGGGCATGCATATTTGAGACTGGGTCTCTATCTTGATCCCGGACTTGCTTTCCGATGACATATCTTGACACTGAGTTTTAGTATGGGGTCCGGGACCTCCATGGATCCTGCCATATGGGCTTGGGGATTCGGGCTGTGTATGACGGAGGGAGATTGTACATCGGAGTAGAGGTATACGTGCAGTGTCCTTTAATGGAACCTACATGCTGGGCCCAATCGGCACCGAAGGAGGTACATACAGAGATACCATTTCACTTGAGATCTTCATGCATCATATCATTCATTGTTTGAGGCTCCACCCTTGTTTGTTGTTTGTTGATTGTACGCTCCAGTAGTTTGGGATGCTGGAGGGTTTGTTTTCACTTGTTTGTGTTCCTCGGTTGTATGGGCGTCCGGAGGACTGTAGGTAGACTCTTGTTATTTACTTACGGAATTGTTCCCTGTTATGGTTAAGTACGAAATTGGTTACTGCTAGGCTATTAGTTCCTAGATTTGAGAATTGATATGATTAGTTGAGTTTGATTCCTGTCTCCGAGCATGCCTATCATTACTTTTTCCCTCTTCCTCTTATACTTGAAGTTACCGGTATACCGTCCATTTCATAAAATTATTATGTATATACTGTTATTAAAAAGATCCCAGGTGCGTTGTTTCTTACTTACACCTGTGCCTATTGTATATATATTCGGCTTGCTGACCTCCCTCTAGGCTAGTTCTTGTGCACCTTTTGTCAATTTCTGTGACTACTTGCTTCTATTATGTCTGTTACTATGATTTTTTCTTATATGTGCCCAGTCGGCCTGTGATACCTACTGGGTACCTTATGCTTTGCATTTGGTGCTCACCCTACTTCTGCATCTTCTGGTGCAGATACTAGCGTGGGCCATCGCCGCTAGATCATCATGATTCGTGCTCAGAGATCTTTTGGGGAATACTTCAAACTGAGGGTGAGCTCTTGGCGACCGGAGCTTAGCTTTAGTTTATCTTTTTCTTTATGTACTATATTACCATTCAGAGATATTTGTATATATTATTTTGGATCGTTTGCACTCCATGTATGTAGTTCTGGCTCTATACTATGATACCAGGTTTTGGGGTTTGATTTAGCTTCCACATATGTATATATATATTCCTTTTATCTATTCTCTTCATCTTGTTCCCTTACTTTTGCTTATAAAACAGTTCTTCCACTAATTTGTTAGATAGTAGCCCATTACTAACTATTCTGGGCTACGGGGATTGGTTCACCTACTGGGGGTTGTAGGTGCCATCATGACCGAGAAATCGAGTTGTGATGTCTTGGTATCAGAGCTTTAGGTTCACCGGTGTCATCGGTATAGGAGCCAATGTCTAGTAGAGTCTTGCGGATCGGGGCGGAGATGTATGTACTCAATCTTTGGGAAGCTATAGTGACACCTTAGGAAATATGACTCCTTCATTGCTTCTGTATCATGCGTAGTTCCCTTGAAATTTCTTGAAATCTCATTTGTTCTACTTTATTCTTCCGCAGATGGTCCATACGAGAGCATCGGCGTCAGGCGGAGGTGAGCCTCCGGCACCAGCTAGGAGTCGGGGATGCCCTCGAGCAGCAGCACCTGCTAGAGCTTCTAGAGTTGAGATAGAGCCTGAGCAACATGTGGATCAGGGGGCAGCCCAGGTACCACCAGCTCCAGTACCAGCTCCATCACCCACTTCTGTGCCAGCCTTGGCCCCAGCTCAGTCTTCAGCCATTCGGGGTTTACTATTATAGCTTTTGGGTATGATTGGAGAGCAGCCTTCTGAGGTAGCACAGACATCCGCTCAGGGGGTAGCCCTGGGTGCACAGAGCTATAGAGCGTAGCCTTCTACTACGGCTCCCCGTGCCGAGGTCATTCCGGTTCCATCAGTTGCACAACCTCTTGCTCCTTGCCTAGCTATGACAAAGTCAGAGCAGAAGGCGTTGGGTAGGTTTTTGAGATCAGCACCTCCGAGGTTTGCTGGTACTTATGGACAGGACCCACATGACTTTATTACTACCTATGAGAAGATGTATCATCATTTGGGTTTGTTGGAGACTCACGGGATTAGTTATACTACCTATCAGTTGGAGGGGCCAGCGAAGTTATGGTAGAGGGCCCAGGTTGCTTGTAAACCACCATCATCACCTCATTTGACCTGGTCTGAGTTTTATGAGGCCTTTATGGCCAAGTTCTTGCCTTAGAGTGATCGTGACCGTCGCAGGGAGAATTTTACTCACCTTATGCAGGAGTCTACGACTATCTCAGAGTATGAGACCCATTTTCATCAGCTAGCACCATTTGGAGCTATGATCATTCCTACCGAGGCAGATAGGATTTGCAAATTTGTATGGGGTTTGAGGCCAGAGATTAGGCAGGCAGCTGAGATATTAGTTGCCGGTGGTCGGTCATTTCAGGCTATTGTAGACTATGCCAGTACTGTGAAGGACTGACAACGACATGATCAGAGGGCCAGAGATAAGAGGCCTCGACATCAGGGTAGTTACAGTGGTTCTAGGTATGGTGGTAGAGGTTTAGTCCAGTGCGGCCGAGGTTATCAGCCACAGCCGCACCAGGGTCAGTCCAGCCGACATGTTCAGGCTTCACTTTAGACTTCCGATAGTACCCAGTTTGAGCAGGGTCAGAGAAGCCATCAAGGCTATAGCGGTCAGTCTTCGAGGGGTACAGCTTTTGGGGCATCATGCCGTGGTGGACATACGAGATCTACTGGTTCATCCCGATCGAGTAGGTCATCAGGGGCTTGTTTTACTTGTGGTGTGATTGGTCATTTTGCTAGAGATTGCCCCTAGCAGGGTACAGTTCAGCAGGCCGCGCCTTTACGAGCAGTTCTGCCTCCAACTAGAGAGGGTAGTGGTTAGGGTAGAGGTGGTGCTCCATATGGAAGAGCAGGTGGTAGGGATGGCGGTCGGGTAGGTGGAAGTCATCGTCAGTTCTATGTGGTCCTTGGGAGACCGGAGGCAGAGGCCTTAGATACTGTGATTACAGGTACGATTTCTGTGTGCCATCAGTCTGTTATGGCTTTATTTGATCCTGGATCCACTTGTTCATATGTATCTGCCTACTTTTTGCCTTGTTTGGGGTTTGCTAGTGAGCCATTATCTATTGTTATTTCTGTTTCTTCCCCAGTAGGAGATTCTTTAGTAGTGGATCAGATTGTGAGATCATGTGTGATATGTGTTGGTGATTTGGAGACTTGGGGTGATCTGATGATACTCGATATGTTAGATTTTGATGTGATACTAGGCATGGACTGGTTATTCCCTCACCATACAATTTTGGATTGTTATGCCAAGACCATTACCATAGCCATGCCCGGTGTATCCCTGATTGTGTGGCAGGGTTCTGCTAGCCATGCACCGTCTGGGATCATCTCTTGTCTTCGAGCTAGGAAGTTGATTTCCCGTGGGTACTTAGCTTATCTAGCATATGTTCGAGATGATAATGCTGACCCTTCTTCCCTGAGTCTTTTCCTGTAGTTAGGGACTTCCTAGATGTGTTCCCTACTGACCTGCCAGGCCTTCCACCTGAGAGATATTGATTTCGCTATTGAGTTAGAGCTAAGCACCAGGCACATTTCTATTTCTCCTTACCGTATGGCTCCGGCTGAGTTGAGAGAGCTTAAGGAGCAGTTCCAGGATCTGTTAGCTAAGGGGTTTATTAGACCAAGTGTATCACCTTGGGGTGCTCCTGTTCTCTTCTTGAAGAAGAAGGATGGGTCGATGCAGATGTGTATTGATTATCGGCAGCTGAATAGGGTGACAGTGAAGAATAGGTATCTGATGTCGAGGATTGATGACTTGTTTGATCAGCTTCAGGGTTCAGCCGTGTTTTCGAAGATTGATTTGAGGTCCGGCTACCATAAGTTGAGGATTAGGGTGGAGGACATCCCTAAGACAGCATTCAGGACACGTTATGGCCATTATGAGTTCCTGGTAATGTCTTTTGGGTTGACTAATGCCCCCGCAGCCTTTATGAACTTGATGCAAAGGGTGCTTGGCCCGTATTTGGACTCATTTATGATAGTTTTCATAGATGACATCTTGGTATACTCGCGGAGTAGGGATGAGCATGAGCAGCACTTGAGGACTATACTCCAGACTTTGAGAGATCATCGGCTTTATGCCAAGTTCTCAAAGTTCGAGTTTTGGCTTGAGTCAGTTGCATTCCTAGGGCAGGTGGTGTCTAAGGATGGGATTAGGGTTGATCCAGGAAAGATTTCAGCGGTTTGTGATTGGCCTAGACCCACTACTGTTATTGAGGTTCGCAGATTTATTGGGTTAGCAAGTTACTATAGATACTTCGTTCAGGGATTTTCTTCGATAGCAGCACCCTTAACTATGCTGACTAGGAAGGATGTCCCATTTTAGTAGTGGGATCAGTGCGAGGATAGCTTTCAGAGGATTAAGGCCTTATTGACTTCAGCTCCAGTTTTGACTTTGCCGGTTGAGGATCAGAGCTTCTCCGTGTATTGTGATGCTTCCGAGGTTGGTCTTGATTGTGTGTTGATGCAGCAGGGTCAAGTAATAGCATATGCATCGAGGCAGCTGAAGGTTCATGAGAGCAACTACCCCACTCATGACTTAGATTATGTGGCATGAGTTTTCGCGCTCAAGATCTGGAGGCATTACCTATATGGAGTTAACTGTGAGATCTTCACTGATCACCGTAGTATTCAGTATATCACGAGTAAGCGAGAGCTGAACGCGAGGCAGAGGAGATGGTTCGAGCTACTGAAGTCCTATGACTTCGCTATTCTGTATCATCCGGGCAAGGCAAACATGGTAGAGGATGCCTTGAGCCGGAAGGCGGTGAGTATGGGTAGCCTAGCTTCTCTTTCAGTTTCAGAGCGACCCTTGGCCTTGGACATCCAGTCCTTGGCTAATCGTTTGGTTAGGCTTGACTTGTCGGATCCTAGCAGAGTTCTCGCCAGTGTTGAGGTCCGTTCAACTTTTATTGATCAGATTCAGAGCCGTCAGTTTGAGGATCAACGGTTCTGTGACCTTCGTGATCAGGTTGTTTGGGGTGAGGCCAGTCGGGCTACTCTAGATTCAGATGGGGTTCTGAGGTTTGATAGCCGCCTTTGTGTTCGAGAGTTGGGGATTTAATTTAGTTGATACTTCACGAGGCCCATTATTCCAGATATTCCATTCATCCGGGAGTCGTGAAGATGTATAGAGATTTGAGGCAGCTTTACTGGTGGAGTGGTATGAAGCAGGATATGGCAGAGTTTATATCTCGGTGCTTGAACTGTTAGCAGGTTATGTTCGAGCACGTGAGACTGGGTGGTTTGATGCAGCGAATTTCCATTCCTGAGTGGAAGTGGGAAGGTATTACTATAGACTTCATTGTTGGTTTACCTCGTACTTCTCATGGGTTTGATTCCATTTGGGTGATCATGGGTTTGATTCCATTTGGGTGATCGTTGATAGGCTGACTAAGTCAGCACACTTCTTACCGGTTCAGACTTCTTATGGGGCAGAGAAGCTAGCTCAGATCTATATTTGTGAGACTGTTCGGTTGCATGGGGTCCCAGCTTCTATCATTTCAGACCGCGGCACTCAGTTCATATCTCAGTTCTGGAGGGCTATTCAGTGAGATTTGGGTACAGAGGTTCAACTTAGTACTTCTTTCCACCCTCAGACAGATGGCCAGTCTGAGAGGACCATTCAGGTGCTGGAGGACATGCTTCGGGACTGTGTTCTTGACTTTGGAGATTCGTGGGATCAGTTTGTGCCTTTGGATGAGTTTGCTTATAATAATAGTTTCTATTCGAGCATCAGAATGGCACCTTTCGAGACCTTGTATGGTAGGCATTGCAGATCACCGATTGGTTAAGTTTACGGTTTCGAGTCTAGGTTACAGAGCACAGATTTACTTTGGGATTCCTTAGACTGAGTCAGAGTGATTCAAGATAGACTTCGGGCATCCAGAGTAGGCAGAAGAGCTATGCTGATCGTACACTTTGCACCTTAGAGTTCAGTTTTGGTGATTTGGTATTTCTCCGTGTATCACCCATGAAGGGTGTGATGAGATTTGGTAGGCGGGGCAAGCTTAGCCCAAGGTACATTGGGTCGTTCAAGATTCTTTAGAGGGTTGGTAGTGTTGCCTATCAGTTAGCTTTGCCTCCGATATTTTCAGCTATGCACCTGGTTTTTCATGTATCAATATTGTGGCGGTATGTTCCAGACAAGTCTCATGTGTTGCAGTGGGATTTAGTTCTGTTGGATGAGAATTTAGCCTTTGTTGAGGAGCCGGTAACTATTTTTGCCAGAGATGTCAGGAGATTGAGGTCTCGGGAGATCCTGGTTGTCAAGGTTCAGTGGAGACACCGTCTAGTTGAGGAGGCTTATACAGGCTCAGTATCTGCAGCTGTTCGAGCCTGCAGGTACTTCCTTGTTCTTGACTTTCGAGGACGAAAGTCTTTTTAGTAGTGGATGATGTAATGACCCTTCCGGTCATTTACATATTTTTGCCTTTCTTGTACCGTTAGAACTTGCCTGTAGCGGACCCAAGTCATTTAAGGCTTGTCGGGACCGGTAGTTCGGTGCCCGGGCCATTTGTTTGGTCTTTATGGTCGTATGATAGGTTTTGAAGTGAAGCAAGTCGGCAAAAGTTATCGTAAGTTTCTTTAATAAATTTTCTGAACATTGGATCAAATGTCTCAGAGCTTTTCTCTCAATATATAAAGAGTTAGAAGTTCCCCGACCTACCAGATTGAAGGTCCACGAGTCTAGTTTCCAATGCACAAAACCTCATGTCAAACCGATCTCAGAGTAAAAAGTTATGACTTTTTTACCGCGGACTGTCTAGGCAGAAATAGCCTAAAATGGGTCTGATAGCCTCGGGACCCAAACCAAAGGTCCCTATAGTCCAAAATCTACATTTTGGAGCTAACAACACTGACAAAATTCTCCTCCAAGCCCATTTACTTTGAATGTTGAAGTCAAGTTCCCAACTTCAGAAAATTCCAAAACATGAAAATTGGCTTAAAACACAAATGAACTACTCAGGAACTAAACCCGACTGTCCCGGTAAGTCATAAATGACCTGTAACAACTGTGAAAAATCTCATAACATTGAAAATGCATGAAAATAGAGAAAATGACCTAGAGGGTCATTACCATATCCATTACTAAAAGGACTTTCATCCTCAAAAGTTAAGAGTGAGGGAATACATGAAGGCTGGAATAAGCCATGATACTGGGTCCACATATCATGATTGGTCTCCCAAGTAGAATCCTCGATGGTACAATGTCTCCACTGAACTTTAACCACCAAAATATCTCCAGACCTCAATTGTCTAACATCCCAAGCTAGAATAGCCACCGACTCCTTCTAGAAAGTAAAATGATCATCTAACTGAACTGAATCCCACTAAAGCACGTGAGACTCATCTGTAATGATTCAAGGCTAACTCATATGCTACATCTGTAGCTTGCTGAAGAATCTCAAATGACCCAATATATTGTAACACCCCAAAAATTCTAAGCTAAGATCCAAACCATTTCCATGAGTGTAATAATAATTTTCCTAGTGTGATGAGTGCTTTGGATATGAATCATGTTCATAAGAAACTCCTAGAAGCAAGTTAAGTTAGAAGCACCCAACCATTGAAGTTGTCATGAAATACTAAACAAGTGTCATATTTAAATGATCACACCTCCTAGAATATGAAGAGATAGGTAGCCTAGTACCCACCAAATTAAAGGTTTTTGAGTCTTATTTCTAACGCCAGTGACCATTCATTAATCCGAGTCTAGAGTAAAAATTTATGGGCATTTTACTGCAGCACTATCAGTGACCATGGTTGGGATGATGAACCGTGGTTCTGAACCACGGTCCATACTGTGACTCATGAAAACAGAACTACAACTCGGAATTTTCACCTTCAAAACGTGAGTTGGTCCATGACCCATATACCAAAACCACGGTCTATAGTATGACCCGTGGTTTATTAATTTTCAGCCTTTCTTCTAGATTTCCACGGGTGACTTCACATGTTATTATTTCAAATTACGGTCCATCCTGTAACTCATGGAATCACTTTCAGAGAACCCTAGAATTCAAGGACAGAACCACGACTCAGTTAGTGGTCCATCATTCAGAACCACGGCCCATCAACCAATCCGTAGTTCATTATTTCGAGAATTTCAACAGTTTTTGAAGTAGTTTCCCAGGGGTACTTCAGACCATTCTTTCTTCTTTTAGCTCTGACTACAAATAGTTTTAGGCTTATTTATCATGAAAATTACCTCCAAACCATTAGTTTTCATCATTCTTTCTCTCAAGTCTGTTTCAAAGAAGAAAAGAGCATTCTTTTCTAAAGTTCAAACCTAGGCTTTCTCTTCCAAGCTTCAATTTCAGATTTCTCTTCAAGGATTATCTTCTACAACGAGGTATGTGGGTATTCAATAAGGGTTTATTTTGCCCTTATTGTAATGACCCTTCGGGTTATTTACGCGTTTTTGCCTTTCTTGTATCGTTAGAGCTTACCTGTAGTGGCCCGAAGTCATTTAAGGCTTGTTGGGACCGGTAGTTCAGTTTCCGGGCCATTTGTTTGGTATTTATGGTCGTATGATAAGTTTTGAAGTCAATGAAGTCGGCAAAAGTTATCGTAAGTTTCTTTAATAAATATTCTGAACCTTAGGTCAAATGTCTCAAAGCTTTTATCTCAATAAATAAAGAGTTAGAAGCCCACAAAACTACCAAATCAAAGGTCTATGAGTCTAGTTTTCAACGCACAAAACCTCACGTCAAACCAATCTCTGAGTAAAAAGTTATGACTATTTTACCGCGGACTGTCTGGACAGAAACCGGGTCGCGAACCGGGTCGGGTCAAAATCGATTTAAAGCTTCAAATTCACGTTTTAAAACTCCAAAACAGTTCTTAAACAGAGAGAAAACATAAGGTATGGTTCCAAGAGAGTTCTTGAGTGATCAAGGTGAACTTTTGGTGATTTCTATTGCTAAAGTTTTCCCCCGTGCCTAGAAACGCGATCTCTACGCGTGACAACCATTTTCCCCTTCGCTAAGACACGTTTGGAGCTGGTTTCAGAAGATAGGACTTGGTATTTCTTGGTGGTTCTTCAAGATTTACAGTTTGATAAGGTAACCATCTCGGGGCTCTTTTATGATCATTTTTATGAAGTTCTACGGGATTTTCGTCAAGTTATGATCCTTTTGGGAAATCTGCTGATTTAAGCTTAATTATCAACTATTTATAGGTGAGTATATGCTGCTTATATATAGTGTTTGTGAAGCTTAGGACGTAAGGAACAATTTCCGTGAAGGAACTACGGGCATTCGGGCGTTCGTTGGAAGGCTTTTTTTTTATTCGGAGCTTCCCGGAGTAGTTCGAACCTGGACGACGCCGTCCCCGCATCTAGTCATCGGATGACAAGTAGGTTAAAGTTTATTTTCCCTATACTTCGCATATATAGGATAAAATTGTATTAATGGGAATCCTTGGGTTGGGTTTATTAGGTTGGTACCACAGACCTTGATCGCTTTATTCATGTTCGCCTACTTTTGTTCCTCCGATGCTTGTAGTACTTGCCGATACATTTTATTTACCCTTGTAGTCATGTGAGGCCTTTTTGACTATGGAACATAAAAGGTGGGATATTGGGAATATCCGCGAGTCCCGGGCATAGAATTATCCTTCTAGGCTGGTTATGCTTGCTGAGTAGCTGTGGGCCTGTGCAGGGCCGATAGGTATATTGTGAGCTGTTGGGTGGATATTTGTTGTTGATCATTCATTTACATGCATATAAAAGGGGCTTTATTCATGTTTTACTATGGTTTTGGTTTGGGGCCTACTGGAATTGTTTTCTAAACCTTGCATGGCCCCGGAGGCCCATTCTTAATGGAAATGAATTAGAAATGGTTTGATTTAACTTGTGAATATTCTTGGGGTAAAAGAAGGTCAAATTATGTTTTCTATCACCATTTTTAGTATTAACGCTAGACTCAGCAGGGCCGGGGTGCTAGTTAAGTTTCTTATTAAATTAGGATGGTTTTTAGCCTCGGTTGGACTTAGCACCTGAGATGACTTTCTACTGTTTAGACTCGGTTATGCCCGTGCAACCTTCGAGGGGTTTTTGAGGCATTTTCCCACTATTTTAGTCCTGTACAAGGTCTGGGCATGCATATTTAAGACTGGGTCTCTATATTGATCCCGGACTTGCTTCCGGATGACATATCTTGACACTGCGTTTTAGTATGGGGTCCAAGACCTCCATGAACCTTGCCATCCAGGCTTGGGGATTCGGGCTGCGTATATCGGAGGGAAAGTGTACTGCGGAGTAGAGGTATACGGGCAGTGTCCTTCCATAGAACCTACCAGTTGGGCCCGATCGGCACCGAAGGAGGTACATACAGAGATACCATTTCACTTGAGATCTTCATGCATCATATCATTCATTGTTTGAGGCTCCACCCTTGTTTTCTGTTTGTTGATTGTACGCTCCGGTAGTATGGGATGCCGGAGGGTTTGTTTTCACTTGTTTGTGTTCCTCTGTTGTATGGGCGGCCGGGGGACTGTAGGTAGACTCTTGTTATTTACTTACGAATTTGTTCCCTATTACGTTTAAGTATGAAATTGGCTACTGTTAGGCTGTTAGTTCCTGGATTTGAGAATTCATATGATTAGTTGAGTTTGATTCCTATCTCCGAGCATGCCTATCATTACTTTTTCCCTCTTCCTCTTACACTTGAGATTACCGGTATACCATCCATTTTGTAAACTTATTATGTATATATTTTTATTGCAAAGATCCCAAGTGCGTTGTTTCTTACTTACACCTGTGCCTGTTGTATATATATTCGGCTTGTTGGCCTCGCATATTATTCTGTTGACTTCCCTCTGGGCTAGTTCCTTTGCACCTTTTGTTGATTTTTATGACTACTTGCTTCTATTATGTCTGTTACTACGTTTTTATCTTATATATGCCCAGTCGGCCTATGATACCTACTAGGTACCTTATGCTTCGCATTTGGTGCTCACCCTACTTCTGCATCTTCTGGTGCAGATCCTAGCATGGGCCATTGCCGCTAGATCATCGTGATTCATGCTCGGAGATCTTTTCGAGACTACTTCGGACTGAGGGTGAGCTCTTGGCGACCGGAGCTTAGCTTTAGTTTATCTTTTACTTTATGTACTCTATTACCATTCAGAGTCTTCTGTATCTATTATTTTGGATCGTTTGCACTCCATGTATGTAGTTCTGGCTCTATACTATGATACCAGGTTTTGGGGTTTGATTTAGCTTCCGCATATGTATATATATATTCCTGTTATCTATTCTCTTCATCTTGTTCCCTTACTTTTGCTTATTAAACTGTTCTTCCACTTATTTGTTAGATAGTATCCCATTACTAATTGTTCTGGGCTACGAGGATTTTTTCGCCTACTGGGGGGTTGTAGGTGCCATCATGACCGATAAATCGGGTCGTGACATGTATGCCCAAAATCTCAGTCTTCTATTTCAAATTTCATGTTGTTAGAAACTAGGGTTCTTACCCAATCATGCTAAATTCTATAGAATTCAGTCCTTATGATTTCTACATAATTTATATCCTATTTTAAAGTATTTATACCATGTTTTAATTGACTTGCATGAGCTTTCACAAGAACTTTAAGAAATTAAGAATTTAACCTAAAATTGTAGTACTTTCATGAGAATTGGTTTTCTTAAGAATTTAACCTAGAGTACTAGCATTCAGTTTTAAGCATGAAATTAGCCAGTTTTTAGTCTATAGATTTTCTTTAAAACTTTTCATGATTTAGTAGGCTTCATCTTACCTTCAGTATGTTTTACAAGAATATGTTTTTAAATATAGACTTTTAGATATGCCATCAATGATTATGAATTTAGTAAGTTTCATGATTAGTTTGACATCTAGATATGTCCACATGCTTTATGAATAGTTTTCAGTTATATAGTCTTTCAGAAATCATCTAGATTAATTAGGTTCTGACACAACATCCCAGAACTTCAATTTTAAATGAGCTATCAGTATTCAGTTTTGGAGTAGTATTTAACACCGAGTTGGACTAGGGTTCAGCATACCCTTAAGTCCCAGAAATATGTGATACCATAGGTTTTTTAGCCCCTAGTTGGGCACCAGAATTAGTGATCACGCCAGTCATTCCTCAATACCCTAGCAAGGTATATTGGGTCCTCTCGATGGGGCGTATACATCGGACTCCACATTTAGCTCATGTGGTTTATGTCGGTTAACAAATTCTCCCACATAATTAGAATCAATAGTTGTGTACTAGGCCCTCAGTTCAGTTTTATAGCTTTTAAATTACATTTTCCAGAATATCCTTACATTTCAGATTTTGTGCATATTATGTTTGGGCCTGAGTACTATAGATTCAATTTATAGTTTTTAAATAGCTCATCAATACTTTTATCATGCTTGATAAGATGGTCATAGTAATAGGCTTGAATGTCATGATGAAATACATGAGGGCCTTTTCTTTGTGGGACTAGTGACCCATTGATTAGAGTTCAAGGTTAGTTGATTTTCGTGATAAGAAAGAGTATAATTTTTGGGAGATAATCCAGATGTAAGAGATTTAGTCGAGATAGACTTGAACATGGTGAAAGAAGGTAGTTAGGCTCAGACCTCAGCATCTATATATGCACTGATGAGAATTTTAGTTTCAAATGGTAAGCGTGGTATTCAGAGAAGTTGGTGTAGTTATAAAGGGTGTTCCTAAGCTTAAATGTTGTCAACTATATTGTTAAAGTGGGAATAGTCTTGTTCTTACTCCCTGCCCAGGGTGCTCATACCTTATCTCTAGTAGCTTCAGATAGCAAGATCATAGACTC
Source organism: Jaltomata sinuosa (assembly GCA_003996215.1). NCBI lineage: Eukaryota > Viridiplantae > Streptophyta > Magnoliopsida > Solanales > Solanaceae > Jaltomata > Jaltomata sinuosa. Next base: position 40,634 of record QJPP01005172.1, read on the forward strand.
CTCACATTAGATCAGTTTAGACTTTCCGATAATTATTCCTAAGGCCAGAAGGCCCTACGTTTAGTTCAGTCCATGCTAGTGAGTTCAGTTTAGAAGAGAATAGTTTTCTCGTATAGTTACTCCTCTCAGTTTTATGTTCCTTTCAGCCAACTATGGTTTCTAAGAATGCGTTCGTTCTCTATAAGTTTCAACTGAGTCCCTACTCTCAATCCAAATCAGTTATCATGTTGGATATTCAGATTCATGTCCTATCAGTGTTCTCATGCTCTCAGTTTGCATATATTCCTCATAAACCCAACTCAGTTCATATTTCAGTAAGAAATCATTTACCATGTTAGTGCTTCAGCTTTTAGAACTTAGTTGGTGGGATTGCAACTCTTTCCCCACAACCTCAGCCTAGTTAGTCTTCATTCGAGGATGAATGATCCCAAGGGAGAGATATTGTAACACCCTAAAATTCTAAGCTAAGACCGAACCATTTCCATGAGTAAAATGATCCTTTCCCTAGTGTAGTGAGTGCTTTGGATGTGAATCATATTCATAAGAAACTCCTAGAAGCAAGTTAAATTGGAAGCACCCCAACCAAAAAAGTTTTCATGAAAGACTAAACAAGTATCATCTTCAAATGATCACACCTCCTAGAATATGAAGTGTTAGGAAAGTTATGGGCATTTTACTGCAGCATTATTAGTGACCACGAATGGGATGATGAACCGTGGTTCTAAACCACGGTCCGTACTGTGACTCATGTTAACAGACCTGCAACTTATAATGTTCACCTTCAAAATAATGAGTTGTTCAACGACCCGTAGACCAAAACCAAGGTCTGTAGTATGACCTGTGGTTTATCAATTTTTAGCCTTTCTTCCAGATTTCCATGGGTGACTTCACGGGTCATCATTTCAAATGATGGTTTGTCCTGTAACTCATGGAATAACCTTCAGAGAACCCAAAAACTCAAGGACAGAACCACGACTCAGATGATGGTCCATCATTCAGAACCACGTCCCATCAACCAATCTGTGGTTCGATATTCTGAGAATTTCAGTAGTTTTTAAATTAGTTTCCCAGTGGTATTATAGACCATTCCTTCTTCTTTTAGCTCTGACTATAAATAGTTTTAGGCTTATTTTATTAAGAAAAATACCTCCAAACCATCAGTTTTCCTTATTTTTTCTCTCAAGTCTGTTTCAAATAAAAAAATAGCATTCTTCTCCAAAGTTCAAACCTAGGGCTTTCTCTTCAAAGCTTCAATTTCAGATTTCTCTTCAAGTATTATCTTCTACAACCAGGTATGTGGGTATTCAGTAAGGGCTTAGTTCGCCCTTATGCCCAAAACCTCATTCTTCTATTTCAAATTTCATGATGTTAAAAACTAGGGTTCTTACCCTATCATGCTAAATTCTACAGAATTCAGTCCTTAGGTTTTCTACATGATTTATATCCTATTTTAGAGGATTTAAAAAATGTTTTCAATGACTTGCATGAGCTTTCACAAGAACTTTAAGAAATCAAGAATTTAGCCTAAAATTCTAGTACTTTCATGAGAATTGGTTTTCTTCAGAATTTAACCTAGAGTACTAGCATTCAGTTTTAAGCATGAAATTAGCCAGTTTTTAGTCTACAGGTTTTCTTTAAAACTCCTCCTGATTTAGCAGGCTTCAGCTTACCTTCAATATGTTTTACAAGAATATGTTTTTAAATATAAACTTTTAGCTATGCCATCAATGATTATGAATTTAGTGAGTTTCATGATTAGTACGACATCTAGATATGTCCACATGCTTTATGAATAGTTTTCAGTTATACAGTCTTTCAGAAATCATCCATATTAATTAGGTTCTGACACTGCATTCCAGAACTTTAATTTTAATTGAGCTATCAGTATTCAGTTTGGAAGTAGTATTTATCACAGAGTTGGACTAGGGTTCAGCATACTCTCAAGTTATGTGCCACCATAGGTTATTTAGCCCCTTAGTTGGGCATCAGAACTAGTGATCACGCCAGTCATGCCTCTATACCCTAGCAAGGTATATTGGGTCCTCTCGATGGGGTGTATACATCAGACTCCACATTTAGATCACGTGGTTTATGTCAGTTAACAGGCTCTCTCACATAATTAGACTAAGTAGTTGTGTACTAGGCCCTCAGTTCAGTTTTACAGCTTTTAAATTACATTTTCTAGAATATCCTTACATTTTAGATTTTGTGCATATTATGTTTGGGCTTGAGTACTACAGATTCAATTTATAGGTCTTAAACAGTTCATTAATACTTTCAGCATGCTTAGTTATCTCATAGTCTATATATCTCACAGTTTACAACTCAGAAATATTTTTTACTCTTCAGTAAAAGTGCCCATGTTTTACAGCGTTGACTTATGCATTCTCAAATATCCATATTAAGTCCAGCTTTCAGTTATATTTCTAGTATATACATATTTTCAAAGTTAGTGCATTATCTCACATGCCAAATATATTCAAAGTAATGATCGCATACCTTTTTGTGTTGCATCTTTTTGATGATGCAAGTTTTAATGCTAGCTCCCAGGATCATGGTCAGACAGATCGCAACTTCCAGTCAGCAAAGAACGAGTTTTCCTTTTTCGAAAACTCCAGTCAGTTAGTAGTTATAGCAGTTATTTCAGTTTTTATACATTGATTAAAGATAGTTGGGGATCATGTCCCGGCTAACCATAGTCAGTGTTAGTAGAGGCTTCATAGACAGTTAGTCAGTCAGTGTATCATTTATTAAAATAAGTTTTATTTTGGTTTATAAAACTTCAGTATATTACAGTACTCTTCAAGAGCTCATCATATGTTTCAGCTTCCACATAATATTCTTCAGTTTATCTATTTCTATTTAGTTGCTCATGAATTATGCCAGCAAGAAGTGTTATCTTGGGATCACTTGTGGTCCCAGGTCCCGTGTTATGTCTATAGTGTAGGCTCGGGGCATGACATATACCTGGGGCTAAGATTTCCCCTTTTCTTGAACCTCATCATGCCCTTCATGGGCGACACTCAAAGGAACACACGATCGCCAACTCCAAACTCCAAAGCATAAAGCCTACGGTCATTATAACTCTTCTACCTACTCTTTCCTGCTCGAAGTCTATCTTGAATCACCCAAACCCTATCCAATAACTCCCGCAACAAATCAATACCCTACAGCTTAGCCTCTAATGCATCAAACCACCCAATAGGAGACCTACACCGCCTATCATATAACGCCTCGAATAGAGTTATCTAGATACTTAAATGGTAGTTGTTATTATAAGCAAACTATGCTAAGACTAGAAACTGGTCCCACTGACCTTCAAAATCCATAACACAAGCCCGGAGTATGTCCTCCAGAACCTGAATAGTTCTCTTGGACTGGACATTGGTCTGGGGATGAAACGCTATGCTATGATCAACCTGGTACCTAAGTCCTCGTGAAATGTTCTCCAAAAGTGAGAGGTGAAGTGAGTACATCCATCTAAAATAATGGACCCCGGCACTCCATGAAAAATAAACTATCTCTCATGCATATATTAGAGTTAACCTCTCGGCACTGTAGAAAGATTGAACGAGTAAGAAGTGCACGGACTTGGTCAATCAATCTATAATGACCCAAATGCTATAAAACCTCAAAAAGTATCCGACAACCCAAGAACGAAATCCATAGTAATCTGCTCCACTTCCACTCAGGAATGGGTAGCCTCTTAAGCAAACCACCAAGTCTCAAATGCTCAGACTTCACCTGCTGACAGTTCAAGCACCGACATACAAAGTCATATATCCCTCTTCATTCTGCATCACCAGTAATGCTATCTCAAGTCTCTATACATCTTAGCTTCCCCAGGATGCATGGAATATCTAGAATAATAAGCCTCATGCAATATCAACTGATTCAAGTTACCAACCTTATGAATGCAAATACGTCCTTAGAATCTTAAAAAAAAACTCTGAATCTAAGGCGGCCTTTATGTCCTCACCGCACAATACCTGATCTTGGAGCCCACATAGTCAATTATCCTCAAACTACCGCTCCTAAATCATCTCCTACAGTGTAGACTATGCCTCAACTAAAACAACAATCCTCCAGGGTCAGAAATATCAAGTTGAACCAACCTATTAGATAAGTATTGGATGTCCAAGGCCAACGATCGCTTCAAATTTGGTAGGAAATTCAAACTCTCCATAGTGAACGCATTCCCGCTCAAGGAATCTACTACCATATTTTCTTTGCCCGGATGGTACAAAATAGAGATATCATAGTCCTTCAGCAACTCTAGCCCCCTGCGCTTTCTTGAATTAAGATCCTTCTGGCTCAGAATGTGCTATAGGTTATGATGGTCGGTGAATATCTCATAATGAACACCATAAAGGTAATGCCACAAAATCTTGAGCGCAAAAACCACCACTACCAACTCCAAGTCTTGGGTGGGGTAGTTGTGCTCATGTACCTTTATCTGTCTAAAAGCATATGCTATCACTTAGGCAATTTGCATCAGAACACTACCCAAACCAACACCCAAAGAATCACAATATATCGTAAACCCCTAGTCCTCAATAAAAGAGTCCAAATCAAAGCTGAAGTCAATAAGGCCTTGAGCTTCAGAAATCTCGCCTCACACTTATCGGACCACTAAAATGGGATATCATTCATAGACAGTCTAGTCAATCACTACAATAGAAGAGAATCACTCGATGAATCGTCTGTAATAACCTTCCAGCCAAACAAAACTGTGAACCTCAGAAGGAGAAGTGGGCCTAGCCCAATCACGAACTACCTTAATCTTTGATGGGTCTACCATAATCCTATCCTTGGACACCATGTTCCCCAAGAATGCTATAGACTCGAGCCATAACTCACATTTTTAGAACATAACATAAAGTCATCAATCCCTCAAAGTCTAGAGCACAGTCCTCAAATACTGCTCATGCTCCTTCATACTCCTCGAGTAGACAAGGATGTCATCGATGAATACTAGCACGAAGGAGTCCAAATAAGTCTTGAACATGCGGTTCATCAAGTCCATGAATGCTGCTAGGGAATTAGTCAACTCAAAAGACATCACCAGGAACTTGTAATAGCCATAGCGAGTCCTGAAGGTCATCTTAGGGATGTCCGTCGCCTGAATCCTCAATTGATGGTAGCCAAATCTCAAATCATTCTTAGAAAACATGGTTGCACCCTGAAGCTAGTCAAATAGATCAATACGTGACATCAGATACTTATTCTTTATAGTCACCTTATTTAGGTGCTGGTAATTGATACACATAGGCATACTGCTCTCCTTTTTCTTCACAAACAGTACACCCCAATGAGACACACTCGGCTAGATAAAACCCTTACCTAAAAGATGGTAAAGCTAAAAATTAACTTCCTTCAACTCAGCAGAATCCATGCGATAAGGTGGAATAAAAATGCACCAAGTGCCTAGCTCGGTATCAATAGCAAAGTTTATATCACACTCAGGAGGGAGCCCAGACAAGTCGGTAGGAAAGACATCCAAAAACTCATGGATCAAGGAACCGAATCAAGCAAATAAATGTCGGCACTAACATCACGAACATAAACACCCCTTCAACACAAAATTCCTAGCCAGAATATAAAAAATAATGCCATTTTGTGTGTGGCTATCAGAACGCTACCATACAATCAAGGGGTAGCCCAAGTATGCCTAAGGTAACGGTCTTGGCAAAGAAATCCATGACCACATGATAAGGAGATAACCATTCCATGCCTAGAATAGTGTCAAAATCAATTATATAAAGCATAACAAGATCCACCCAGGTGTCATATTCCCGAATAGTCACTACACAAGATCTAAACACTTGATCCACTACTAAAGAATAACTTATGAGAGTAGTTATACACAAAGGAATAGGAAAAGGCTCACTAGATGATCCCAACTGATAAGCAAAGTATACATACATATATGATTAAGTGGAGCTCAAATCAAATAAGACATATATTGGATGATGACAAACTAAAGTCATACATGTGATCACAAAATTTGAAGCCTTCACCTTTGGTCTACCAAGAAAGGCATAAATCTATCTACACCCACTACTAGGTTGAGTACCCGCATGACCACCTGTCCTGCCCAACTGAGCACCACCAAGAGCAACCCTACTACCCAGAGCACCACCTCTGGTCGGGTGCTCTACTTCCCTGAGAGGCTGACCAATCAATGCTGAAGGCTCGACCATCCCATACTATGGATAATCTCTAGTGAATTGACCTAACTCACCACAATCACAACAACTCGGAGAAGCTCTACCCTAATGTAAAGTACATGCCAAACCAGAATGGCCACCACAACCTAGAGACCCAAAATATGAACCCTACAAAGTCTGACCAATACTCTAATAAGTATACCTAGGCTGGATACCACCACAAAGCTAAAGTGTGGACTATAAGAACCTACTAGGCTGAAAGTACTGCTGTTTTTTACCCCTACTAGAGAAGCCTCTACCTCAGAACTGCGGACCACTTTAACTACCTTGTTGGCAGGTTCTCTTATCACTGGCCCCGTGGGCCTCGTGATGAATACCCTCTATAGTGTAGGCATGATCAATAATATCTAAGAATGACTGACCTGAAGATACCATGCTCTCAGTAGCTATACAAAGATGAAGTCTCAACCCTTTGATAAAACAATGCACTCTCTCATACTCGGTAGGTAGAATCATAGTGGCATGATTGGATAGCTTATGAAACCTTGCCTCATACTCGACTATGGTCTTAGAACCCTGATTCAACCTTAAGAACTCATCCCTCAGTCTCTCACATATGTGAGGCATATACTTTCCCAAGAAAATCCTTAGAGAACTATGCACAAGTCATAGGATAGGACCCAGCTGGTATGCACTTAATATACGCCCTCTACCACTATCTCGCTGAACCATCAAGATGGAAAAAAAGTGGTGTAATCTTCCCTATGAGAATCCACTAGATCGAGGTTATGCAACCTCTCCTGATAGATGGTAAGAAACTCATGTGCATCCTCCCTTAGAGCACTTGAAAACCTCAGTGATGACAATCTAAGGAACCAACCTAGCATCATTTTCTCCTTAGAAGACATGACTAGGTGAAGCAACCAACAACACTGGTTGTACCTCAACACGGGGAGCTATAATGATGGGCTGGACTCCTACACCCTGAATATCCTGAGTCACTCCCTAAGCTGAAGTCAGTGCCATACCTCCCAATACACTCAACAATTGAACAATAGGAGTATGCAGTGCTGGCATAACTATAAATCCAGGTGGAGGCTAGGATAGTCTGTACCCCACTGGCTGCTCAGGTGGTGGATCCCTGGCACTAACCCTAGAGCAATCTCATGCTCCATATTAAATACTGTCTCTGGTGATGGCTCTCTACCCTAGTCCCAAACGGGTGTTGCAGCTCGAGCCTAGCCTCGACCTTGGGGTCAACCTCTACCTCTGCCCTTAGCTGGAGCCCTAACTGTCAGTATTGGGGCCTCGTCCATAACTATTGTACTGCTCATCCTAACCATTCTACAAAAGAGTTAAACAAATGATATTTCTAGGAACAATTAGGAATAGAATGCACGATAAAGAATTGAAATGCAATTTTTTCCTCAAAATGCCTTATAGCCTCCTGAATATAGGATACGAATGTCATCGTACCAATCCATGAGACTCTACTAGCACTTACTCTTGTACCAATGGCACCAGTGAACCTAGGCTCTGATACTAAACTGTCATGACCTAAACACCTAGGTCATAATAACACCTACTATAACCCACCAATAGGTAATCCAAAACCCTTAACCTGAAATAACAAGCAATGGGCTAATAAGAGAAAGAGATTAGAATAAGAAAAAAGGGGAATATTTATATATATATATATATATATATATATATATATATGAAGAGGGAAAAAACAAAAGATATAAATAACTCCCCCAAGACCTGGTATCAGTCAGTATAAGAGCTACTACAATGTAAGGAGCACTAAATTGATATAATATATATATATATACACAGAACAGTCTTGAAAAGTACAAAATAAGACTAGTCCAAAATAGAGGGATATGGAGTAACTCCAAATCTCCAATTAGTAGCTCATGACATCAATGGTGATAACTTGTACTAAGGTCTACATCAGGGAAAATATTCAGAAGTGTAGTATGAGTACCAAAATATATGGTACCTAGTAGGCTTTATAGGCTGATGAGGTCAAATAAGATACAAGTATAGTAAGATGTGAATCTATATACTAAATGCATAAAGAGAAGGGTTAGAAAGAGTATGACAGGTCAAAGCTAGGCTATTTAAGGGAAATAAAAAAATCAACTCGAAAAGCGTAAAATAATAGTCTAGCTATAACCTAACCGGACCCCCATAAGCCTAGAAGGTACACCTAATAGAAAATGAATTTAACCGGCCCCCATAAGCGTGATGGATTCAAAAAACAAACAATACTAATTATCATCCAAGCTTAATAGTAAGTAAATGCAGAAAGGTACCATGATATGCCAAATGAGATGAGTACAGTGATAATGCATGCTAGACTCGAACGAGAATTCTAAATATAAATCAGTGATACTGCATGCCTTGATTAGAATCAGGACTTAATATGTAAATATGCGTGCTCGGACTCAAACCAGGGCTTAAATAGTAAATATGCATGCCTGAACGCAAGTCAGGGTTTAATAAGTAAATATGTGTGCCCAGACTTGAATTAAGGCTTAAATAGTAAATATGCATATGCAAACTCAAACTAGGGTTTAATATGTAAACATGCATTCTCAGGCTGGAACTAGGGCATAAATAGTAAATATGCATGCCCAGACTCAAACTGAGGCTAAAATAGTCCATTTTCCTTCAATAAAGCCAAAACTATTTAAAGTATTTTGAAAATCCCATTTCAAGCCAAAAATGGTATTTTATACCAAGAAATCAATATGCCAAAACAAATAACCATAACACAAGTAGCAAGGTGCCAAACCAAGCCGATGATCACTACTAATTCCAAACCATATCACAATAAAGAACGAAGATCTATGTACTAAGGAAAAGATACTATCCTAGAACAGGTACTATGCGGAAAATGCCACACTAACTCTGAATTCCCAAGGGACCCTCACCTAAGGCAAGAAACTAATCAAGACTAAGCTAAGGAATCAAATTCTAATTCTAAAGATGCTATACATGCTAAGACAAGTCATAAAAGAGAAGCAACTACCTAAACTAAGGATATCAAAACTTAATTCTACTCTAAGGCCCCTAAACAAGCTATATGAATCAAATATACCGAAATGGAATGTATTCAAGGCTCCAAATCTAACTAACCATTAGCAAGGTATCACATGAATATCTTAAGCAAGCAAAGTCTAAAAGTAGGTAAGTCATAACCTACTTGGAGACTAAACACACGCTCACAAACCCACTGAAGTGGAGCTTTTCTCTTTCGAGAAGCCTTCGACTTCTTCCATGCTACCAAAATAATAATCTATGCATCAAAATGAGAAGAATGGCACCCATATTGTAAAAATACATTTCGGGTTAAAATCACCCATGGGGCCTGCTTATGAAATTTGAAAATTTGACCCTCCCTAATGTCCCCCGTGGGACAAGGATCATATGCTCAAAATTTGAGCATGGCCTGCCTTCTGATTCGAACCAAAACAGCCCCAAAAGGCAAGAACAAACCAAGAATTGAAAATGGAGAATTTAACAGAATTAGGGCAACAAACTTACAAATTAATGACGGGGAAAAATCACGGACAAGGACTCAACACCCCCAAGCTTTACCAGCTAATCTCTCAACAATAATTGAGCTTGGAGCTCTTAAAAATGAAGGAAATTCGATTGAAAATGATTTAAAAACAAAGTAGGAAGAATTATATAGTCTCAGGGGTCCTTCGTCGTGATCGCGGGACTACCCTAAGAAGACCCATCCCAATCGCGATGGTTTTTTTCACAATTTCGAGGAAGGGAACTGGATCGGGTCCCACCAGCCCTTCATTGTGAATGTGATGGACCACTCACGATCTTGATGGTCAAAAATTTAGACTATCATGAACATGATGGTCATGTCATGATCGCGAAGAATAATAGGTAGCTGAACGAGCAGCTAAAAACCAGCAACTTTTTCTATGTTTAAAAACACCTGAATTGACCCTCATGATTCATTCTGAACCCTGCGAATACAAACAAGATATACTACCCTACCAAAAATGGCATTATGGATGCAATAGAATTGATGAAATTCCCAATGGAGATTGTTTTGACAAAAAGTGAGTCCCACACCCAAAATATCCATTTTAAACCAAAAACCAACCAATAGCCCAAAACGAGTTTGAAAGTCTCAGGACTTGAACCAAAGGTCTCACTAGTCCAAAATCCATGTTTTAGAGCTAACAACATTGATAAAATTCTCCTCCGAGCTCATTTACTCTTAATATTGACCAAAGTCAACTTCCCAACTTCAGAAAGTTCCTAAACAGGAAAATTGGCTTAAAACACAAATGAACTACTCAACAACTGAATCGATTGTCCCGATAAGTCATAAATGTTCAACACTTGTTGTGTGAAAGCTCAAAATACTTAAAATGAATGAAAATAGAAAAAATGACCTAGAGGGTTATTACATAAATGCAAATCTACAGCAACCATGACTCGCATCACCGATCATCAAGATTCCTCAGAAAGCAAATGAATTACCTTTGTCTATATCGTAGATATCCTGTAGTAATGCAGAGTGTTTCACTAACCCTAGCCGTCATCAAATGTGAATAAGCAAACTCTTATTTTCCTACACCCGTAATTGTGTATTTTTATATATACACTAGGGTTAGAATTAAGAAGGATTACAAACTAATGGGATAGCAGATTAATTAACACCTCTTAAGGGTGGATCCGACCCTATAGATATTTCTAACATTAAGTTTAAATACTTGGCTAGAATCAGAAGGATTTCTTAAAATTAAATAGTAAAAGACTGATGGGATTCATTCATCAGGACTATGTTCTTTCCTACAAATATAAGGTGTTGAAACTTAGCTAGTATTTGGCCAAAGTTTCCTAAATATTTTTGGCAAGTCAGTTTTGGGTAAAGTTATGGATGATAGTTCTACATGTAACGACCATTGTTTTTGTAATACCCCATACCTTTAAACATATGTACGACTAAAGTAACGTTGATGGATTTATTTGGACATGTGTACATAAGGGTAAATTTGAGCCAAATTATAAGTATCCAACTATATTAAAGTGAAAAATAAAGAATGAGGGAAAGATACTTCAAAAGACAATTGAAGTTGGAAACAAGAATGTCGCCTACTTGCTAGAGCTATGTGTTTCACCTACTAGCGTAAACGTCCTTTGTGTTTGGACTTTCTATATGGTTAGGTTATTTATTTTGACATCCTACTTGCTTGAGCTACATTAATATAAGACTACATCTAATGGAAGGGATAATTTAAATAAGGCTCAAAGTTTAAAAGATATAAAGCTCAAACATAAAAGTTATCAAGTAGGTGGATCACCTACTTTGAAATTTTGGCCCAAAACAAGAACAAAATGGAAAGTTGAGCTGGTTAAAGGGTCAAGGCTCAAGACCCATATGAATTTAGTTAATATATATCCATATATTGAGAAAAAATTCCAGATTAATACTCGATTAAAATAGCTTAGAAAAGAACTTCTCTTTGAAGCTAGAAAGGTAGAAAGAACCGCCTCTTTATTCTTCATTAAAGAGTTCTTTCTTCTTCAAGTTTTTCCAAGGATTAAAGGTAAGTTCTTGGCTGTATTGTATCAAAGTATTTACATGCTTATGGTGGTAAATATGAAGACCAAACGTTTTGGGAGTTTGGGCAGCCTTTGGATAAAGAAATTCCTTGGCAGCACCTTTCAACATAGTAGCGTTTTTTACTTGTTTTCTTGTTGTTTTAAGGTGTTGTTATGAAGAAAAAAGTTGTAGTTGAAGAGGTGTAGTATTGATACCAAGTTTAGAGAAAAATAAAGGTAATTTTCTGCCCCTCCATCCCTTATTATATATGAGAAGAAAGAGGCAATTCTACACGTAATTGTTGTATGAACTCATGGGATGATAATCGGAAGCCGTGAGCTCAAGTTATTCTAATTTTGTTAGATTGTTTTGTGGCTGTATTATATGTGTTATTGGATATATTGTTTATATACCTTATAGTTTGAGTTGGTTGCGGCTGTTTTGGGATTGAAATTGAAGTGTGTGATGATACGCTGAGTTTTTAACTATCGCACGGACATACTGCCTGTTTAATTATAGAAGACTATTTTGTGGGCCACACATGGTTATTAGATGCCATAAATATTCCCAACATGTGGTATAAATTATGTCTGTAATAAGAGAAGGGAATTAGAAATAATCATAAGTATAAAGAGAGTCTGATGAGCAAGTCACTCACCTAATAGCCGACATGTTGCCGATATGTGTAGACTATGTTTATGGGCTATTTGTAATGGTTGTACCACTTGATTTTTTATATATTATCTTCTGGTAGGAAGAGATACTATCCACTAAAGTTTCTCCAGCTCAAAATCAAGGTATGTAAGGCTAAAACCTCCATTGTCGTGATGTGTCGGGATTTCACGGCACTTTAGACGCTTAATACTAAGGATTTTTAGGTGTTCTTAAGCATGTTTTGCTATATTTGATGCCGTTCATTGCTTGTACAGGGAAAAGTATTGAAAAGATTAAATTACAAAAGTATTGCAGTTTTCTGGGCAAAAGGCATGCCCCACGGGCGTGGGATCCATCACGTCCCATGGGAGAAGACGTCTGAACGAGGCAGCAGGAGAAGCTAAGTCATTAAATCTTGATGAGCTGCCATGATACCCGTGAAAGACAAGATCGCAGGGCCCATCGATATGAGCCAGAGACTAATGTGAAGATGCTAAGTAAGGGTGATGGGCAACTATGATGGGCGTCGCACTCACGACGTCCCATCACATCCACCCGTGGAAACAAGTAATCGAGAATGTTGAGAGACCAAAGAGAGACAACGTGAAACCATGATGGGCGTCGCATCCATGATGTCCCATCACAACAATCTGTGAGAACGAGGCAATGAACTTGGAGCTCAGATGGAAAGAAGCCTGATGGGCACCCACGATGCCCGTCGCATCCATGATGGCCCGTGGGGTATCCCACTGGAGGTGTCGCTTCTTGATTTCCCAGTCTTCTTAGGATTTGATCTTTGTTGTCTATAAATATTTTCCCTTAGGTTTTATTTTGGAGTTCCGACTTTTGTTACCAAGTTTACTACATTGTGACTCATTTTTGAGATAGTAATTCATAGTTTTAAGAATTCAAAGATTGTTCTTGATTTTATTGAAGTATTCTTGAGATTTCTTCAAGATTCTGGATTTCTTTACTTTTTCTTGTAAGTCTATACTCATGATTGTTCCAACAATTCTTGTTTGTTTACTGATGAACATGAGTAGCTAAATCCACAACTAGGGTTGTGGGAACCATGAAGGATTAACGAAGTAGGCAAAGTACTTGGTAATTCTAGGGCGGTGTTTATGCATGTATTGTTCTTCCCTTTGAATTGATTGCTTTTTAATGGTGTATAACGTTAGAACTCACCTTATCTTTACTTGCTGGGCCAAGGGGGTAACGGATGGAAAAAGAGTTGTTTAACAATGGAGATTTGAGGCTACCAACCCTCATATAATAGCTTGACCTTATCTGGGAATAGCTAATATGTGATCTAGGGTAAGGGACATAAATCATACACCCACGGTCGGACCAAGGCGTGTGGTGAAATTCATCTATCTGAGGGACCAACTATTTAGGTGAACCTAACTTACCAATTTTTCATGCTAAGCACCAAACTAGTCTAATAAGTACAACACCTTACTAAGTTATGATCTCATGGGAAACACTACCGTAGTCGCTTCTCTTATTGATAACAACCTTTGAAACTGATACTTGTTACTTGTTACGATTCTAAGTTACGTCTAATGTTTGTTAGTTAAACCCCCCACTTTTCGAGGGAAATAAATGGCTAACAACGCAAGTAAACACTAATCAACCATAGTCCTACCATATTCTCTGTGGGATCGACCCCAACCTTCATTGGGTTTTATATTTTAACAGCGACCGCTTACGCTTCTAAAAGGAGGTGTAATTTGGGTGCATCAAATTTTGGTGTCATTGCTGGGGAATACAGTTTAGGATTAAGAGAGAATGTGTTTATTTCACTATTAGTCCTTATATCCTGATATTACTTTTTCTGTTATTTTTTTTTTGTTACGCAGGTTGCATACTTGTGCATGCCCAGTACAAAGAGTCAAGGCAATACCTTGATCCCATACGATCCTGAACTCCCTAGAACTTTAAGAAACATGTCTAAAGAGGGAGAGCATGAGACACCAAAACAGATCACAGCTTGGTTGTTGGCCAAAGAAGAGCAGAGGAAAGGCAGGGGAAGATGCCCATGCTGCTGAAAAGGCTCAAATTGCAGCAAACCTCATAGCTCAAAATGCGGCAGATGAGCAAGCAAGGATAGCATGACAACAAGTTGCCATCAAATCGCATTCGATGCACAAGTTACGAGAGACGAGGCAGCAGCTAAACGAAATTTGCCACAGAATAGGGGCCGACAGATATAGCAGCTGAGGCATGTTCTTCGCTACTATGATGATAATGATGATGTGGAGGAACTGGGCATTACTGGACCCATAGTGTTCCACCACTAATTGAAGGAATGAAGTTTAACATCACCAGCACCATGATCCAGTTGCAGAACCTGAAGGGACTATATGATGGAAAGCCTATGGAAGAGGCAAATCTATATGTGAAAATTTTTGTGTTTGGATTTGCAAAGCGTATAATCTACCAGGAGTGGGGCAAGATGCTATTAGACTGAGACTGTTTCCATTCTTAATAACTTAGAGGCAACTGTGTGGCTCACAGAATTGCCCGATAATTCCATATACACATGGCACGAGTTGAAGACTGAGTTTCTGGAGCAGTTCTTTCCTCCATCAAGGATGTTGCAGCTAAAGCAAGAAGTCTATAATTTTAAGCATCTACTGTGGAGGCTTTTTATAAAATGTGGTTGAGGTTCAATAAGAAGCTGAAATAAGTTTTAAAACATGGAATCCCTTCATATCATCTGATGGAGATTTTCTACAAGGCATTGAATGGCAACACAAAAGCAGTAGCTGACACTGTAACTGGAGGATCATTCATGGACAATTCGTATATTGAAGCTTCTGAGATGCTTGATAGGGTTACCAAGACCAACAGAGCATGGAATACTAGAGAGTCTGAGACCCCAACAGGTACATATGCGGTTGAAAAATACATTGAACTTCATGATTTGCAAGACTTAAATAGGAAGTTGATGAATTGAAGACAAGCATTGGGTTGATTGCAAAGAAAATCCTAGATGAGGGAGTAGAAAAGGTGAAATCCATCAGTTCACATGGGAAAGCACCAAGGCCAGACGATTACTCAACCGATGAGGAGGTTAGTTATCTGAATGATCAAGGAGTAGGTTTCCAGGCCTCTGGCCAAGGAAATCAAGGTCGGAATAGAGAGATGACAACTACAATCAGTCCGACTACAGAGATAGGAGCAGAGCTAGAGACAGGGATGGTGACTGGCATAAAAAGGATGGCTACAAGAATGATAGAAGTGGTTTGTATGTCCCTCTTGGAAATCGCAAAGATAGACCTGAGCAACCATCCATGAGGGAGTTGCTCAACAAAGTATTTGAAAAGGTTGATTATACGATGCAAGCATGAAAGACATGCGAGCTGAACTTTCAGGTATGAGTCAGAAAGTGGAGGCTCATTCTATTGCCATAAAGTAGCTTGAGACCCAGATGCACCAGATGGTTGAAGCACTTGCGGGTATGGGGTCCTATAGCTATGCTCTAAAGAAGCTTTATTTGGACTTGAAGAATAGACAAACACCGCCTGCTAGACCATCTATTGAGAAGCCTTCATTCTTAAATCCCAAAGTGCCTCCGTCTCATCTTTGATATGTGTTCTTAGGAGCTAATGAGACCTTGCCAGTTATTATTGTTGCAGACTTAGGTGAAGGGAAAGTTGAAGCTCTGGTTTCTGTGTTGAGGAAGTTTAAAAGGGCCATTGGTTGGTTCATTGCTGACATTATTAGGTTTTCACCTAGAATTTGCACTCACAACATTCAGCTATCCCCAGATTGCATTCCAAGTATTGAGCACCAGCATAGGTTGAATCAGCCTATGCAATAGGTTGTTAAGAAGGAGATTATAAAGTGGCTGGATACAGGTGTAGTTTACCCTATTGCTAATAGCAAGTGGGTGAGCCTAGTTCAATGTTTGCTCAAGAAGAGTGGGATTATTGTAGTCCCAAATGCGAAGAATGAGTTGATTCCAATGAGGCCAGTCATAGGCTATCACATATGCATGGATTATAAGAAGCTAAATGCTTGGACTGAAAAGGACCATTTTTTGATGTCGTTCATGGATCAGATGTTCGATTGTCTTGCTGGTAAAGGATGGTATTATTTTCTTGATTGTTATTCAGGATACAATCAGATCTTGATTGCTCCTCAAGATCAAGAGAAAACCACTTTCACATGTCTGTATGGGACATTTTCTTTCAAAAGTATGCCTTTCAGTCTATACAATGCACCCGCGACATTTAAGCATTGTATGATATCTATTTTCTATGAAATGGTGGAGGACACTATCGAGGTGTTCATGGATGACTTTTCAGTGGTTGGTGACTCTTTCAATGACTGTTTGGGTCATCTCAGTTGTGTGCTAAAGAGGTGTGAAGAATATAACTTGGTACTTAATTGGGAGAAGTGTCACTTCATGGTAAAAGAGGGTATAGTGCTTGGCCATCGGATTTACAAGAATGGTATAGAGGTCGACAAAGCAAAGATAGAGGTGATTGAAAAATTTCCTCCACTAATTTCTATAAAGGGGATTTGGAGCTTTTTGGTGCATGCTAGTTTTTATTGGAGATTTATCAAGGATTTCTCCAAAATTGCAAATCCATTGTGCAAGTTATTGGAGAAAGAGGAAAAGTTTGTTTTTAATGAGGCATGTTTGAAGGCATTTGAGGCTCTAAAGGAAAAGATGATCTTTGCCCCTATTACTATCTCTCCTGAACGGTCTCAATCTTTTGAGGTTATGTGCAATGCTAGTGGAGTGGCTCTAGGAGTAGTCCTAGGCCAAAGACGTGAAAAGATTCTTCATCCCATATACTACACCAGCAAAGCACTCAATCCTGCTCAGAAGAAATACACTGTGACTGAACAAGAGCTGCTGGCTGTGGTCTTCCCTTTTGAGAAGTTTAGATCATATTTTCTTGGCACCAAGATATTGGTGCACACTGATCATGCAGCTCTGAGGTATCTTATGGAAAAGAAAGATGTTGAGCCTAGATTGATTAGATGGGTGTTGCTTCTACAAGAGTTTGACTTTGAAGTCAAGGATCGAAAGGGTACTAAAAATCAGGTAGCAGACCATTTATCGAGACTTGATAAAGAAGCAATGCTGAAGCTGAATGATGAGCAGTACATTGATGATTAGTTTCCAGATGAGCAAGTGTTGGCTGCCTCGTAAGACCTGATTCCATGGTTTGCAGACTTTGCCAACTATTTGGCAAGTGATTTGGTGCCTCCTGATATGTTTGTTCACCAAAGAAGAAAGTCCATGTCCGATGTTAAGAAATTCTTCTGGGAGGAACCATTCATGTTTCGTGTCTGTACTGATACTATGATCCATAGATGTGTGCCAGAAGCTGAGATGATAGAGATTTTAGAGGCTTGTCATTCATCCCTGTTGGGGGACATCATAGTGGTATTTGGACTGCACATAAGATCTTGCAATGCGGCTACTATTGTCGACTATTCACAAAGACGCCTATGATTTTGCTAAAGCTTATAGCAGATGTCAAAGGGAATGAGGTATATCAAGGAGGCATGAGCTTCCTCTTGCTCTCATCCTTGTGATTGAGTTGTTTGACATTTGGGGTATTAACTTTATGGGCCCATTTGTGTTGCCTAATGGAAACCGGTACATATTGGTGGCTGTTGACTATGTATCAAAGTGGGTGAAGGCGGTTACGCTTCCCAGTAATAAGGGTAAGTGTGTCACTGCGTTCTTGAAAAAGAACATCTTCTCCAGATTTAATACACCAAGAACAATCATCAGTGATGAAGGTTCTCACTTCTGCAACAAGTTATTTCATGCTTTGTTAGAGAAACATGGAGTGAAACACAATGTTGCAACCCCCTATAATCCTCAGACTAGTGGGCAAGTGGAAGTCTTCAACCGAGAAATCAAGTCAATCCTGTCCAAGATTGTTAATGCCAACCGAAAGGATTGGTCGCGAAAACTAGATGATGCTTTGTGGGCATACAGGACTGCTTTCAAGATGCTAATAGGTATGTCTCCATATCAGCTTATGTTTGGAAAGGCGTGTTATCTTTCAGTTGAGTTAGAACATAAGGCCATGTGGGCATTGAAGAAGTTAAACTTAGATTGGTTGAAAGCATCATTGCATCGGCTTGGGCAATTGAATGAGTTGGATGAGTTCTGCCTGAATTCATACGAGAGTTCAGCCTTGTATAAAGAGAAGATGAAATTGTATCATTACCAAAAGATCAGAAAGAGAAACTTCGTCCTGCTTTTTAATTCCAAACTTCGCTTGTTTTTTGGAAAGTTGGAGTCCAAGTGGATCAGAGCATTCAAAGTGGTACAAGTGTTTTCACATGCGGCCGTCAAACTTGAAAATCATGATGGCAAGAGGTTCAAGATGAATGGACAGCGGATTAAAGCATATTTTGGTGCCGCAGAGGAGCTCAAAGTAATTAAAGCCTGGAATATTGATGAATTCATCCCGATCAAGGAGCTTGATGAAGTCTGAGTAATCAATTGACTTGCATCATGCCGCGATGTTAAATCAGGCGATGCATGGGAGGCAACCCATGGATTTTTTATTTTATTTTTGCTTTTGTAGAGCATTTTGGCAAAGTTTAAGTAGCCAAAACACTCGCATCATGCCGTGACGCTAAATCAGGCACTGCATGGGAGGCAACCCATGGACTAATGTTTGTTGAATTTTCAAGAAGTGCTAAGATAAGATGAAAACAAAATTGCATGAACTGAAGGTACAAAGGGATCCCACGGTCTTTGTGACGGGCTATCGCAGGTGCCACAATCGTGGGACTAGGGCATCCAAGCTTAAAAGATTCTAAGTATTGAAGAAATGGTGGTGTGTCCCACTTTCACTCCCTACATGATGGGCTATCGTTGCTCCGATGGGCGTGGAAGATGGGCGTGAAGCCAAGATTGAGTGGGAAGAAGCCATTGGCTTATTCTCACGCTCCGCATGATGGGACATTGCAACCCTGAAAGGCATGGGAAGCAAGCCCAAGATGCCCAAGTAAGTCACCCACAATGGGCCATCGCATGCCCCATGGGCATCGCGTAGCACATCAGCTGGGTTGGTCAAAATTTCCATACACTCAGGTAAGTGAAGAATGACGGGCCATCGTGTGCCCGACAGGCATCGCGTAGCTCATCGTCTGGGTCAATCAACTAGGGTCAACAAATTTTAAAAGATTTTTTTGGCACCCAACCCGACCCGGCTCCCTTTCCCCTGTTTCCCCGCGTCCCTTAAGAGTTTTACCTCCATCAAATTGAGGTCAAACCTTTCATCTCCCTCCTTAAACAATTTTCTTTCTTTCTCTCCTTAGCACGATCAAAGCCCCAAAGATTATCAACCCCCAATCATCTCCCTCTCCTCACATTCCATATAATCTTCACAATCATTAGCATCATCTAGCAAATTCAGTACATCACCCAATACTCAAGTTTTCTTCAAACTTTGTGCAATACCAAGAGTAATTTCACTTTCTCATTGTTTTTAAATTGTCTCTTGGTGTGTTATTATCTATGTATTTGTAACAAAGCAACTAGCATGATGGTAATTATAATGAAAGTCACAAACCCTAGACTTGAACTATGTTTTTGTATGTGATTGTGTATGAAGTTAAAATAGGAATTTGTGTTGTGAGTTTGGTCTGAGTAATGGGTTGTGATGATGCTCATCAGTGTTATATGTTTATTATTTAGGTGAGGAGCAAATCGATGGTAATTAATGAAAGATATATGTTTTGCACAAAAACTGGATCCCATGGGCCAGCGGATGGGACGTCTGAGGCATGATGGGCATCATCTAGGGCATTGGAAATGGATCAGAGCCTGAAAAGGTCTCTAGCCAGATCCGACGCCCGATCCAACGGGATGTCTAACCTCTCACGCCCGTGAGAGGGAAACATGTACTTAAAAATTCCACTGCCTTGGTTTGACTCCCTGTCCCATGGGACGTCGGACCTCCCATGCCCGTAGCACAAGGTCTTGGGAGGACTATTTCACCTGCAAACTTCACTGGACTATTCTGACGCCCTGTGCCATAGGACGTCGGACCTCTCATGCCCGTGGGAGGTGTGAAGTTCTGAATTTAGTGTAAATTTTTTCTGGTTTTTTTATTTTTGGATTCTATGCTAAAGATGGTTTCCTGTATGTACTATGGCAAAAAAATCACCACTCCAATGTGGGGAGCCTCGGAAAGCAAAGGATACTTAAGTTAAGTCTTGACTAAAGGATCAAATCGATTTTGAAGTTGAGAAGAGTGATTCAGACAACACCCCCTCGTCCGGTCAACCAGAAGAAAGATGATAGTATCTCTTTCACGGTCTAAAGAGAAAGGAGGCCATGCACCTGAAGAAGAGGAAGGATCATCTTCTAGCTCGACTGATTCTAGTGCGGAGAGTGACCATGCTCCTTCACCAGTGAAAGGAGGGAAAGAACCAGCTACCCAGGTTTTTAGTGGCATGGAAATCGGGATCGAGTCAGGAAATGATGATGAATCAGGGTTGGGGCACAGTTCAGCCAAAAATGCGGAGGGTGATGCTAAAACCGATACAGAGACCACGATTCCAAAAAGGGAGACTACTTCACCCACTCTGACATGCCCTGGAATAATATTAGTACTCGCTCGGGAGAAAGTTAGGTGGAATTTCAAAGGGTGAAAGAAAATATTTGATCATGGGCTCGAGGTGACAGCACGGGGAAATTTGAGATGACCTATCGCTGAGGAATGGAGGATAGATCCTTTAAATCTAAAGAACTTCCCCAAGCTTGATGAATATTTCCGATACTACCAGTTGGATTGGACTATCAAGACACTCCCGGACTACCAACCGCTTATTGTGAGGGAGGTCTATGCGAACTACAAAGCCATATTGGAAAGTAGATGCCAGAAGGGTCAAAAAACTGCCGACTTGCCCGCTCTTGAGAGCGTACCAGTGTGAGGTGTCCTTGTGAATATCTCCTCCAAAACTATTAACAAGATACTCTTTGGGCTGGGCTATGAGATTACCACTGACACCTTTGACTATGACTACAAGGTCAAAAACGAGCTAAAGTGGACAAAGTGGTTGGCCAAGAGTCTTACAATGAGTGGGACACCAAATTAGCTGGACCATGACAAGCTGCAGCTCACAAAGGCTTCGCTATAATTTGAGGCCAAATTTTGGTGGGCCCTGCTGCGACTCCGGCTCATGTCAAAGGGTGCCGACAATTAGTTAAAAGTTGAATGGGCCATACTAGTGGCTAGTCTGATGTCCAAGTATAATTTAAACTTTGGGCATATTAATACTGAAGAAATCCGGGATAGAGTTACCAAGATCAGTTCATCCTATCCATTTTCTTGCCTCATAACTGAATTATGTGACAAAGCTAATTTCTTGAAGTATGAGGGTACTGATCATGCAGAGCGAGCCACTAGGACACATCATCTGGAGAGGTTCAAGGATGAAACCAGAGTTATGGGTCTCAGCGGTACTTCAGAACCACTTCGTCTCACCCTAGAGGCATATGTACCAACTCCAGAGGTGACACCGTCCACTAATGCTTTGCCCACCACATAGGGTATCCATACCAAGAATACTACAACTGATCTATCTTCTTCTGCAGCACCTCTAATAGAGGAAACAGATTCCATATTTTCTTTTCATCCAGCAAATTTTGCCAACACAATTCAGAGGACTATTGAGTTGAAGGAACAAATAAAAAAGTTTACTTTGCATTTTCAACCGATTGTTGATGCCTCAATCCAGAGGGCCATAGCATAATTCCTTAATGTGAATGACAGGATTGACGCATTAGAAAATAGGGTTGATAAGAAGCTGCAGGAAATGGGCGCAGTTGAGCTTACAGAACTAAAGCAGCAGATAGTAGAGCTTAGGGTCTATGTAGATAGATTCAAGAATCACCTAGCTTCTCAAGCTTAGGCTCTTGTAGTCTTACCACAGATTACATTGGAGACAACGCTTGACTTATGGGACTTTGTAGACCCCGAGCTTTGGCAGGCTGGGCCGATAAAGGAAAAAGAGGTTTAACCAGAAAAGGAAAAAAAGGTTGTATTTCCCCCTTGTCCCTCTGAGCACATAAAAAAGAGAATGCAAAAAGATAAGCATGTTCGAGTGGACGATGCGCCTCTTAACCCAAAATCTCAAAAGAAGAGAGAGTATAGAGCCACAAAGAGAGCCAAGAAAGATTTAGAGCGGGCATCAATAGAGTCCCTAGCTATGTAACAGATCGAGGTTGATGCCATTGGCATGGGTGGTTCAGCTGGTGGTGTTGCTGACATTCTTGATATACCTTCTTCAGACCCCATTGTGGGAGTTAATGTTGTTGATGTTGCTTGGGCAACTGATATTGTGGAGAGCTCTGCGGAGGTGGCCTCTATTGGTGATAAGACTGTGGGCACTAATCCAGTGGGCTCGACTACAACTACACCCGATGATAGCGCTTAGGAGCCACATTTATGCCTTTTATCCCTCGTTTTGTTATTTTTTAGTGCATTGGGGACAATGCATATATTTTTAGATGGGGTGGGGGCAGCTGTGGTCATTTTTTTTTTGTAGAGTATTTTGGTGAAGTTTGAGTAGTCAAAACACTCGCGTCGTGCTGCGACGTTAAATCAAGTGTTGCAGGGGAGGCAACCCATGAGGGTATCTATATGATATCTGCATCCTTGGGGTTTTCTTGCTTATGTTCTTTCCCTAACGACTTTTTAATTTCTATTGATTCAGTATATTTAGTATAGGATGTGTGTTGGTAGAAATAAATTAGGAACTAAATGCAGCCATGTTCTGATTTTTGAAGAAATTCTGTGAAAAATGGATACCCCTCCAAAGTTTTGTTCAATAAGATGTTAGAACTGACCTTGATGGATCTGTAAATGACAGCATGCATATAACTAAGATAAGTAAATTAATCTAAAGCATGAAGTGGTAGTTAGCTAATCTGTAGTCTTAAATATATGCCATATGGGAAGTGAGCTATTTAGTATATGTTCTTGCTGTATTGTGCGATCTTGAACTTGCCTGATTAGTCATGCTATGGTTGTAGAATGGTTTGTGTAGGACGTGATCATAGGCTATTTTTGAAATTATTCCACTTTAGCCAAATGACCTACCAAATGAAACTGAATCCCTTTGATCCCTGAATTTGAGCCTAAAAGTTAAATCTTTTTGTTGTTAGCTTGTTCACCTTCCCTGTTTCCTATAAATCTCTGTTTTGGCCCTGGTCCCTACTTGGACATTGTGCACCTTAACTCAGGCTAAAAGCTTAAGTTGAGGGTGGCTACTGTAGGGGTGAGTAGGAAGTGTTGGGTATGAAAAGATCTGGTTAGTGTTAAAAAGAAGTTTAGCGGGTGTGGTTTATGTGCTACAAAAGAAAAAAGAAAAGAAAAGAAAGAAGAAAAAAATTGATGAAAAAAAAAGTGCAAAAAAATGTAATAAAAGCCACATCCGAAGTCTAAGAAAGTAGAATAAGGGAGGAAAACTGTAAGGTCTGAAAAGGTGTAGAATAAAGAAGTAATTGTAGTATCAAGGAGGGCATAGTCACTATTTACCCAAATGTACCATTCCTTTCCCTAAGCCTACATTACAAGCCTAACAAAGTCTTATATTGATCCTAACCGAACTGTTTGAAAGCCAAGGCATAGAAAATAAGGGCAAGCCTATGGTATTGTACATGTATAGCTTGAACTTCCTTGTGAGAGTGAATATGTTCCCAGTCCCTATTTGTTAAGTTGCAATTCTATGTGATCGAGACTTCTTTATTGTGAGGGCACTAGAGTATACTGCAATTGCTAATTATTTGGTTGGAATGTTTGCCGGTGTATGCCAGCTTACTCTTGAATATCTTGTTGTGTCTTGTGTTGTTTTGACAACTTGACTAAATGCACTGGTTTATGCGTTGTTAAGGAGTGGGTACTGTTCTGAGATTTGAGAGATAAATGAATTATGCTGCTACATTAGTTTCTAGTTTCTTTTACTTAAGCATCGTGTTAGTTATTGTTTTTGTTTGTTTCTTGAGGAACGCTTAATACTAAGTATTTTTGGGTGTTCTTAAGCATGTTTTATTATATTTGATGTCATTTATTTCTTGTACAGGTAAAATTATTAAAAAGATGAAAATACCAAAGTATTGCAGTTTTCTAGGCAAAAGGCATGCCCCACGAGCATAGGATCCACCACGTCCCATGGGAGAAGACGTCTGGACAAGGAAGCAAGAGAAGCTATGGGATTGAAGCCTGATGGGCTGCCACGATGCCCATGAAAGACACGATGGGATGTCGCAGGGCCCATCAATATGATCCAAAGACCAATGTGAAGCAGCAAAGTAAGGGCGACGATTAACCACGACAAGCGTCGCACTCACGATGTCCCGTCATAGCCGCCCGTGGAAACAAGGCAGTGAGAATATTGAGAGACCAAGGAGAGACAATGGGAAACCATGACGGGCATCACAGCCATGATGTATCATCGCAACAACCCCTGAGAAAAAGGCAGCGGACTTGGAGCTCAGATGGAAAGAATCCTGACGGGCACCCATGAAACATGTCACATCCACGATGGCCCGTGGGGCATCCCATCGGAGGTTCCACATCCAGATGTCCTAGTCTTCTTAGGATTTGGTCTTTGTTGTCTATAAATACTTCCCCTTAGGTTTTATTTCAGGGTTCCAACATTTGTTACCAAGTTTACTACATTGTGACTCATTTTTGAGACATTAATTCATAATTTTGAGAATTCAAAGATTGTTCTTGATTTTATTGAAGTGTTCTTGAGATTTCTTCAAGATTCCGGATTTCTTTACTTCTTCTTGTAAGTCTGTACTCATGATTGTTCCAACAATTCTTGTTTGTTTACTTATGAACATGAGTAACTAAATCAATAACAAGGGTTGTGGGAACCATGAAGGATTAACGAAGTAGGCAACGTACTTGGTAATTCTAGGGTCATTTTTATGCATGTATTGTTCTTCCCTTTGCATTGATTGCTTTTTAATGGTGTACAACATTACAACTCACATTATCTTTACTTGTCGGACCAAGGGGTAATGAATAGGAAAAGAGTTGTTTAATAATGGAGATTTGAGGCTACCAACCCTCATCTAATAGCTTGACCTTGTTCGGGAATAGCTAATCTGGGATCCAGGGAAAGGGACATAAATCACATACCTACGGCCGGACCAAGGCATGTAGTGAAATTCATCTATCTGAGGGACCAACTATTTAGGTGAACCTAACTTACTGATTCTGCATACTAATCACCAAACTAGTCTACTAAGTATAACGCCTTACTAAGTTATGATCTCATGGGGAACACTACCCTAGTCGCTTCTCTTATTGATAACAACCTTTGAAACTGATACTTGTTACTTGTTATAATTCTAAGTTACGTCTAATGTTTATTACTTAACCCCCCCCCTCCCTTCGAGGGAAATAAATGGCTAATAGCGCAAGTAAACACTTATCAACCATAGTCCTACCATATTTCTTATGGGATCGACCCCAACCTTCATTGGGTTCTATATTGGAACAGTGACCATTTACGCTTCTAAAAGGAGGTGTAATTTGGGTGCATCACGCCGTGAGGCACAACCCTATGTCACATGTTTCTCTACAAGGGTCTATATAATTTATATGATTTATAGAGATTGGTATTTAGTTGTTATGTGCCCTATACTTCATAGTAATCACCCCTACATATCAGTTACTCATTGTCCATATGTTCAGAGTATTCGAGCTAATCGTTATGATTCAAAGTGTTCACATAGTCATCAAAGCGATATATTTGCCTTTATTTGTATTCCATAGAACTCATATAGTACATTTGTTATATGTCTCTATAAATAATTCTCTTACCATATCATATTAATCTTTTATACAATAAATGCATGTCCATATGATTCATGTGAAATAGAGCAAAGTTTACTAGTTGATTCACTGAATCAGAGATTACCATCGATTACTCAGAGTTCATAAATTATCATTCAAAGCTTACTATTTGTAAAGTTGATTTCATTTGTAATTAGCTATTTAGAGGCCCTCATAGTATCAATTGTTAAGATATAAATTAAGTGATAGAGGGGGAAGGTCACATATATTATATTCACTTGACTTATGACACGATGTTTCCTTGTGCACAAGGGTGAGACTACAGACCCTTAGAGTTGAGCCTACAGGCGTACTATCCTATTATTGCTATATACCCCCAGAGTAGAGCCATATATGTCATACCCGCCTGTGGGCTGACCCTCAGAGCTAAGCCTTTATGGTGTACCTTCAAAGATTATAGACTACGAGACTTAACATTTTAATATGAGATTCAGAGATAACAGAGTTCAGATGTTATCCAATTGATATAAAGCCCTTGAGGCTCATATTCAGAGGCTAGCATTTATTTATTTGAAAGTACCTAAGTTACTTGATTCCATATAGAATTGTATCATTTGATCCCATATTAATAAGGAACTAAGAAGACAATTGTATAATAATTTCAGAGTGATTCCATATGATTTACAGTTTCATAGGTTACTTTCTATAATGACCCTTCATGTCATTCCCATATTTTTTCTTTCTTTGTACTATTAAAGCTTTCATGTAGCGTTCCTAAGTCATTTTTGACTTGCTAGGATTAATGGTTCGGTGCCTGGGCCATTCGTTTGGTCTTTATGGCCATTTCCTTATTTTAGAGCTTAAACTTAGGAAATTATTGACTATGGTCAACATTGTTGGTAAACGTGCTCAGAATCAAATTCTGATAGTTCCATTAGCTCCAGAGCATGGATTTTGATCTAGTTAGACCCTTGGCCGGGGTTTGAGAGCTTTTGGTTTAGTTTTATTTTGCTTTCTGTGTTTTCTGGCCAGTTAAACTTGGATGTTTGACTTTGGTCAACATTTGGAGCAGACGGCCTCGGATGAAAATTCTGTTATTGTTGATAGCTCCAGAATGTCGACTTTGGGCTAAAAGGACCTTTGGTTTGGGTCTCGAGGCTTCTAGACTCATTTTTGGTCTTTGGGTTTCATTTTTGGAAATTTGGCCATTCTGGTATTCGGCCCACTTTTTATTAAATAGATCTGCATTGGGAAATTCATCAATTCTGTTAAGTTTGAAATGTCATTTTTGGTGTGGTAGTATAGCTCATTTGTGCACGCAGGGTCCCGAATTAGCCCCGTGGGCCCATCTAGAGACATTTTGCCTTAAGCTTTTTCTGCTGGTTGCTGTTGCAGGTGAAGCCCTTGATAAACGCTCAAATCTTGGATCTCCAACTAGGAGGTCACAGCGATCACATAGTAAAAACACATTTATAAACCCAACAGATGCCAGGGTCGTACCCAAGGGACCTGATTTAACTATTTAGAGATTTTGCGAAGCGATTACAAAGAGAGAGTAATTGATCAACAAAATAAAAGCAATAAAATGGATGAATTGGGAAAGTTGTCACTACTAACTCAATTCAAATAAAAACTATAAAATCGAGATGGGTGTACCAATAAGAACTAGATGACTAGGGGTGCATTTCCGATGGGGCATTCACTATAGGATAGGGTAGTCATAATTCACTTAAATTCTCACCTATTGACACGGATAGCGTTGGTCATAAGTGTGGAATGCTATCTCTCGATCAACATCCACATATCCGATGATTTTGGTTAGAACATCATTTGGTGTGCTAAAAAACCAATATTTGCTTGGGGAGGTCGTCCTATCTCTAGATAGGACCCTTAAATGGGAGATTCCGCGATTGGAGCTATGTCTATCCTCCAATCTAAGTCGATTCCAAAGTACCCACTAGCAATTTCACATCCACAACTACAAAATTCTCTCTCGAGCAATTATATAGCCAAGTAAGGTAAATTCATGTTTGCAACCACAAATTATTAGATTAAAACATGGTGAAATAACTAGACCCGTATCATATAAGCAATTACAAAAGCGAATTAGCAACACCCATAACCATTTGCTAAGCACCCATCATCAATACACCCCTAGACAAGAGAAATTAGCCACTTATAGAAGGGGGAGAAGATATACCAGCTGGGTAAATCAAATTCTCATCCATTGTAGTTGATTCTCAAGTTCTAGAGTCAAATTAGGTACACAATTTGTTAACCAAAAGATTGGATTGAAAACCCTCTCTCAATGGAGATGGAGAAAAGTGTTTACAAGCCAAAAATATCTCCAAGTTCTCTCTGAAATTCTCTGCTCAAAATTGTATATACAAAATAAGCCTAAATTTTCCTTTTATATATCCCCAAATCGTCACATAATTTTAGGACAAAATTGCCCTCCGGGTGGTGTGCGACGCGGCGTGCAGTTTGCAAGTCACAGTGTGCGTGTCACACACTTGCTTCAGGTTGACCAGTAACTTCAGCCACCTAAGTAGGCTTTGTGCGAAGGTGGTGCGTTTCGCACCACGGGATGTGCGCGTCACATGGCGACCGCACTCCTTAGCAGAATTTTCAGTCATCTTTGCAGCTTTATGCGGTGAAGGTGCGAACCGCACCTCTCGGCAAATTCTCCATCTTTGCTCAACTCTTCACACTTAGCTCCTTTTTGGCTCTTTTTGGATCCATATCCTTGTTTCTCCTCTTTTATCAAAAGTACTTGTATATACATCAACAACGGCCATAAGAACCTCTAAATCGATTCAAAACATAGCAATAATTCATGGATATAAGTTCAATAAGTTGGTAGATTACCGACTTATCAAACCCCCAAACTTGAACTATTGCTTGTCCTCAAGAAAGATACTCACACGAAAAGAAATGAATTATGCTAAGGCTCAATTAAGGCACAAAAACTACTCTACACTAAAAATTTAAGAAAAAAAAATGAACAAACGACTCAAACAAAAGACTCAAACACTATGCTTATCTCAATTTGGACCCCCACATGCTCAAGGCAATTGCTCATTTCAAAACTTTTTTCAAAAGTACATCATATCTCTTTTAAAACTCAAGGGAATTTGCTATTCAAAAAGAAGACATTTTAGCTTCTCAAGTCATTGGCATGGGCCATCAAGGTTTGCCTCGGGATTCGCCATACAACTTGTCTCATTCATTCCCCTCAATTGAATAGAGACTTTATGCTTCAATTCGAGTGCATGATGCCACTCACCACAAGAGAGAATCCCACTCACGATCATTCAATTTACTAAGTATGGGATTACGGGAGAACCAAGAAGACTCTCACTCTCTCAAACATGTTCAAGTGCATGCGCATCGAACCATAGGCTTTCCCTTCATGTAAATCGCCACTAATGTAGGGTAGCCAAGCTCGGAATCACCAAGGACTTGTGGGTTATAATGTTGGCTAGGGATAAGGTGAGGATATCATGTTGTTCAAGTGACTATACTTCCCTAATGCTCTTTGTTTACATTTCAAATGCCGCTAACATTTTTCAATTTTCAACTTCACCTTATTTCGCTCTCACACAACCCAAGACTCCTTGTTACCTCATGATCATTCATACCTTATATCACCTTCACTTGGTAGCACCTATTTTTGCTTTTCAATTTGCTCATTGGATAGATCTTTTGGATCAATTTTCAATTTTTGAATAGAGGTGCTACCTCGCACTTGAAGTGCATTTCTTTTATTCTCACCATTTGATCACATGCACCCCCCAAACTTAGGCATTTGCCTATGTTATCTTTTGTCCCCCCCCCCCCAAACTTAGTCTTTTAGCTTAAATTTCATTTTCAAGCAATTAGGGAGGATAGGTGCCAAGATAGAGGTTCCAAGAAGGTCAAGGTGTTACAAAGGTGTCAAAGAATGGTCATAAGCCCAAAGGGGTTCACTAGGATTTGATGTTATTAGGAGGTCGTTTGAGTGAAGTGGCTATCAAAAAGGGCCTAAGGTCATTTCTCAAGCTTTCTTACACCTAGAATTTCACCTTGAATCACATTCGAGGCAAGTTCTAGACGACACTTATGCACAAGAATCAAGGTAAAGCCTCACCGCACAAGGCATCATGCCACAAGACTTCATCCATTAGTCCCACAATTAATTGGGGCAAATGACTTTTGACAAGCTATTCCGAGTTCATTACACACTTGTTTGTGAGTCAATCAAGCCAAAGTGAGAGGTGCAAGTCATGACAAGAGAATGCTTTTTTTCTCAAAAATTCATTTCCCTTCCTTTTTTCTTTTTCAAAAACAATTTACCAAGAATTTTTTTTTGATGGGCCCATTTTGAGATAAGCATTTATGAACTCAATTCTAAACTAAACTTGGCATTTCCCTTAAGAAAGTCGCCTCTCAATCTATCATAGGGAAACACCAACCCGGTTTGACATACAAAAACAAAAGAAAAGAAAAAGAAATTAATCAAAACTTTTGCTCCTTGGGAAAGAACCGTAGTATTAAGAAACCCCTCAGAGTTTATTTCTACACTACTATCAACAAGGCGATTCATAATTTTTTGTGCTCATAAATCAATCAAGAACAAGACTCGGCGTAGGCATTTAGCACATTTGCAAGGCACGGTAGTGGAACAATGGGGCATGTAAGACCAAACCGGCAAATTAAAGCCCGGTGAGGGCACAATTAAGCTCAAAGTAAAAAGTAAAGCAAAACATAGGCTAAAGACCCAGCGAGGGCAATGTCAATCACAACAACCATCATGAAGTTAATAGTTACATACTCCTCCTAAACTTAAAACAAGCATAGCCCACGATGCACAAAAAGATAACCAAATAAGAATGGGTGCCAAAAACTCCCTGAGTAGGCTAATAATGATGACGGCATCTTCTTCGTGAATAGACTTGATGAGGTGGTCGAGATGCTGGTAGAGCTGGTGGTGCTGGTGGTGGTATGCAAGCATAGGCCAGATCTAGATGAAACCCTTCCAGAGGAGGAATCGATGGATCCCACCGGACCTCAAGGTGGCCCGACGGCTCCACAAACCACCTGTCCTCACACATCATTAATTCGTGATATGAGAACCATTTTTGATGAAGTCCCCATCTCCTCACATATGGTGCTAGAGGTGTTGGTTGATGGTGGATGACTGACTCTGTATTTTCTGGGGTGATCTCGATCGGGGTCCCATTTTCTTGCATCTCAGAGTTGTCTTCTTCATCAGGATCCCAACTTGTGCACCAAGTATTAGGAGGGCTAGTACATCTTGTAGGGAAGTTCGAGCCTGGGGACGGTAGGTTAAGATCCCAATTTGCTTCACTAGGCGGGATCATTTTATTGAACCTCTCAACCTCTATTTCCATAGTTTCCACTCTAGCACAAAGCTTGCTCACACTTGACACAACCAGTTTGAAGGCTGACTTGATAGCAGATTGAATCAAAGCTGGAATTTCTCTGGCCAGTTTATGCAAACGTTCCTCATTTTTGTTGGTACTTTAAGCAAGCTTGAGTAAATTACCTGGAGGTTTTGTTCCTGATACTCCATGGATGGTGATCGATACTCCTTGAGATGCGGGTGAATTTCTTTCTTGATCATGCACTATGTTTTTGCCTCAAGCACTGAGTCTAGTAGCCTCATAAGTCTGTTCAAGCTTTCTCTTCTTGACGTGCGAAGGATCTTTATCCCTCTTTGTGTCTAGGCAAACCATACCTGTAGCTTGCCTATCCTTGTTGAATCCTCGAAACAAGGGGAATCCAGCTTGAATGCATAGAAGGGTGATGAGCACGGGGAATGCCATGGATGTGGCGTCATGTCGTGCTTTTCTCTTGAGATGTTCAGCTATGATATCTCCCTTGTTCACACTGAGGCCTTTCATGATGTATGCAAGGAGTATGGCCATACCAATGGACACTTTAGTGGTGTGGCCAGTCGGGATGAATCTGGTGCTCACAAAGTCGAGCCACATACGTGCTTTGAATCTGAGATCCGAGTGATAAATCTGTCCCCTTGAGGTGGCCCAAAGGGGTTCTCCTTCCGCAATAACACTAGTAACCCATTTGTTTTCCTCGTCGTTTTTTGCCACACGTTCTATGTAACTTGATTTAGGGATTGGTTCGTCATCCCATATGACAGAATGAATGGCTTCCGGGGTGATATTTACTTCTTTACCACATGCCAAAACTGAGCTGAGGCATGGTGACCTGCTTAGGGGACCTTTAGAATTAAGCATGCCAAAATTGGCCCTGTATGAAGCATAGAATTCCCATACCAACTCAGGAAAGTAGAGGCCTGGTGTTTTGGCAAAATGCTCCCAAGCCCTTATGCCAAATTACTTCGGCATGATCGGGAACTCTTCTTGGAAATCATCTATATTGAATCCTTTTTACTCCAAGAATGGGTGCTTCTGGAACTCAAGATAATAGGCTTGCATTCCCGTAAGCCCAAAGCAAACCCTTGACTCATAATGTCCTGCCTCATATGTGGAGACTCCTGCAGTAAGAGTGGGCTAGGGCGCGTCTCTTCTGATTGAGCATGTTGGAAGACATAGTCCTGCGACTGGGTGTTAGGAGCATACAATAGAAATATATACTACTAAAAAAAAATTGGGGATTAGTGAAGTGAAAAGAAATTGGGGATTAGTGAAGTGAAAAGCAAAGGAGGGAGTTATTGGCTCATGCGATTCACCTGCGAACTGCACCAACAAAAGTGTGCATCACAGATGCCATTGCACGAGCCGACAGAATCTTCCAGTGGTTTTTCTTTGTGGTACGACTAAAGTGCGAACCGTACCAGCTGAAGTGCACATCGCAACGAACTTTTCCTCACAAGGCAGTGTTCTGCACTTTCTTTTCAACTCGGTGCGTTGCATTGTGCGACTCACACATCAATATCCATGCATCGTATGTGAAACACACAATGGCAAAATTGGAATTTTTGGTTCCTTGTGTTCTTGTGAGATACGCATATGATCCATAGAGCAAGATGAGCTTCAGCGCTTAGCGCCACACACAACTAATTCATAATAACAAGGGGCCAATGGTATTTATGACCATAACTTCTGGGTACTCAGACTTCCCCGGATTTCCATTAACAACCAACAAGAAAGGACTCAACAACTTCCCTTAAGATGGACGTTACCCCATCTATCATTGGGAACATCAAGCCCTCCTTGCAACAATGGGCACCAATAGCATATCAACGATTAACCTCCTCCCTGCACAAGATCAAATAACCCAACTAGATTTTCAATAAGGATCATGGGAATACAATCAGCTACACTCAACCTCAATTATCAATTATCAATTAAAACCTCGTGACTACCAATTACTTTCCCTTAAGAACGACATCACCCAATCCATCATTGGTCCAAATCAAGCACTAGTCATAAGTGGGTTACTCAGACTTCACCCCATCACAGATATTAAGGCTAGACATTACTACTAATCAACATGCATAGTCAAGTTTTTCAATCTACAAAGTTGACATTAAAAGATTCATCTTTACAACTCAAAATTGGGGACCCAAAATTTTTAGATCTCATCCATTATCAACATGGCTAGTATACCAAGCATGCTTCACAATATGAGTGCCACCAATCATAGAAACAACTATTTAACATTGGGGAACTTACCACAAGTGAAGATTACAAATGGAAGAATGAAAATCAAAGCTTTTTGAATTCCAATAATGGTGGCCCACAAGACCTCCTAGAGAATGACGGCGGCGACATAGAAAAGTGGTGGAGAAGATTGGGTGAGAAAAGGAGAAGGATTTGTGAGAGTTTGAGGGGTTTGGAGAGAATTTTCGTGGAGGATTTTGAGAGTTGTGGAGAAAGATAGTGGAAAAAGAAGAGAGAGAGGAGGTTTTAAAAGAAAAAGAAGAAGAAGAGTCAGTCGGGTCATCTACGGGTTGGGTCGGTCAATGAGTTAGGCAAATTAAAAATTCAAATGGTCATCTACGGGTTGGGTCGGTCAATGAGTTAGGCAAATTAAAAATTCAAATTTACCTCTTGTGCACCGCGACATGCGATTCGCACCAGGAAAGGTGCGGACTGCATGGCATATCACACATGCCCCTTTTTTCTCCCCTGAGTTTTCCCAGGCATCTATTTTTTGGTGCGATGGAGTGTGCGATATGCACTTGGGCTTGTGCGGCCCATACAGCTCAGCGCATGTTACCTCCATTTTTCACTTTTCCTCCAGGCCTTTTGGTTTGGTGTGCGGTTGGTTGTGAGACACGCACAATTGCTCGTGTGGTCCGCACAGTCCTCTGCACAACAGGGTTCAGCCGTGCTTAGTGCTCAATTTCATTTTCTACTTCATGAATCCCCTAAAAATGCAAAAACAACAAAAAGTGAGGAAAGTAAAAGAAAAGACACTTGGGTTGCCTCCCAAAAAGTGCTTGATTTTACGTCGCGGCTCGACGATGGTACCTCAATCCTCAACCATTGTCGAAAGGCATGCTAATTCGGTTAGCGTGGTCCTATTCCAACAAGGGAAATTGCTCCATTGACACCTTAGAGATGCCATCAAGCTGTCCATCTTGCAATGAATCAAATGCAGGCGCCTTGCACACTTCACACCCTCCAAGGGTATCATCCCTTTTTTCCTCAAATTCTATTATATATATGACTCTCAAATCGTCTGGAGGCTTAGTCGTTTGGCAAACATTGAAGGTCACTACCTCATCCCCCACTCGAAATTTTAGTTCTCTGAGTTCGACATCAACAAGGACCTACCCAGTGGCTAACAATGGTCATCCCAAAATAATGGGCACCTCTACATCTACCTCACAATCCAAGATGACAAAATTTGCAGGAAGAATTATTTGTCAACTTTTACCAAAACATCAAACAAGATTCACACAGGGAGCTTAATCGACCTATCAGCCATCAGTAGCCGCATAGAAGTGGGATTTGGAGTGCCCAATCCTAACTTCTGAAAAATCACAAGGGGCATCAAGTTGATGCTTTCCCCCAAGATGCACAAGGCCCTTCGGAACACAAACAAACCAATCATACAAGGTATAGTGAATTCACCCAGGTCGTCCCTCTTTGTAGCCACATTGCTAGTCATCACCGTACTACAACTATGTGAAATCTCAACCATGCCTACTTCAACCACCTTTTTCTTTTTAAGTAACTCTTTCATAAACTTGGAGTATCCTGGCATCTGTATTAGAGCTTCGACCAAAGGAATGTTTATTGACAGCTTGCTGAACATGTCAACAAACTTGCTAAATGTTTTCTCGTACTTCTTCTTATTTAGCCGACGAGGATACAGAGGGGGTCCTTTGGGTGTTGTGGTTGGAATGATTTTGTACAAGAGGAGAGTCCACCTTCTCATCAATGACTTCTTGGGGAGAGGTCTTGACCTCTTCCTTATCTTTATCATTCCCAACATTTCTCGGTGCACTCGGTGCTTCAGGCTCCTTCCTTACCTCTGGTGTGTCAATTACATTCTCATGATCCACCTCGTCTTCTCTTAGTTTCTTGCCTGTTTCAACTGTAAGCTCTTTTGGTTGTGCAACTAGTTTTGTAATGGGTTCCCTTATCTCACCGGTTGTTTGGCCACTCCTAGTAACAATGGCCATGATGTGCTTGTCGTGTTTACGATTTGTAGTGGTGTCACTAAGAAATGGGGTCCTTACCCTCGGGGTCATTTGAACAGAAAAATAATCCATTTGGTCCTCAAGTTGCTTGATGGAGGTTGAATGAGAGCTCACGGTTTTGTGAAGTGTGGAGACTTCGCTCTTGATCTCATGTACCCCGGCGTGTGTTGTATCCACCTTTTTCATCACCAAGGACAACATGTCCTCTAACTTAAAATGCTCGGGATTGCTTATGGTTGGTTGGTGGAGGGAATTTGATTTGTTTGGGGTTGCATAAGCACCTCGATGATTGTACCACTCACCGTACATGTCCCGATCATCTCATTTCCAACCTTGGTTCTCTTCCTTTGGGAGATAATACCCAAGACGAGAACCCTCTGACACAAAACACAACTTCCCGTCAACCACCATTATAAGCTCCTCATCACTGGCTCTTATTTCCAGGGTGTCTACTACACTCGCCCCCTTTGTACTAATCACATGCTTTGCCAATAGGTCGATTTGGGCCATTATTTTGTCCATTGTTTCATCTTGAATTCTGCCCCTCTTTCTAATTTCATCAGCCAAGAGAGAGTGAGTTACTCCTGAGGTAGGTACATCTGCCTCCCGGGTATACCAAGCTTGATGAGTTTTTGTCATCCATTCTAAGAAAGCCGAGGCAACAGGGTATGTCATGTCCATGAAGATGCTACCTCCGAGGCTATTAGCCATTATTTTGTTCATGGAGTTCAATGACCGGTAGAAGCTTTGAAGAAAAACATTGTCCGATAGCTCATGGTTCGGGCATAAAATAAGCTTATTCTTGAAGTGCAACCAAGCCTCATGTAAGAGCTCATCCGAAAGTTACTTGAAGTTGGTGATATCATCTTAGAGTTTCATCATGCGAGATGGAGGAAAGAACCTTGAAGTGAACACTTCAGCCAACTCACCTCAAGATGTGATATATCCATCTGGCAATTCTTCCAACCACGTCGTGGCTTCCCCCGTCAAAGAGAAAAGGAATAGGCGTAATCGGATGGACTCTTGGGAGATATTTTGGATCATGTATAGTTGGAAAATCTCTATGAAGTTCCAAATATGCCGGTTGGCATCCTCATGGGCAGCTCCACTAAATATCCCTTTCATTTGAATCAAATGGAACATGGTGCTTGTCACATGGAAGACAACATTTCCCACCGTGTGGGGTAGGCGGATTGCACCTACACCTCCTTGCATCATACGCTCAGCAGCATTGGCATTGTCGAAGCTGCCAATGCTCTCATTGTCCTTGGCTTCTTCCATAGCCGGCCTGCTCAATCAACACACAAAAATAACAAAAAGTAAAAGAAAACAAGCACTCTCAAGTTGACTTCACAACAACAATAAAAAACTAGCTAATACTCAAGTCCCCAGCAACGGTGCCATTTTTTGATAAACACTCAAATCGTGGCTCTCCAACTAGGAGGTCACGATGATCATGTAGTCAAAACACATTTATAAACCCAACATATGTCGAAGTCATACCCAAGGGACCTGATTTAACTAGTTAGATATTGTGCGAAGCAATTTCAAAGAGAGAGTAATTGTTCAACAAAACCAAAACAATAAAATGGGGGAATTGGGAAAGTTGTCACTACTAACTCAATTCAAATAAAAACTATAAAATCGATATGGATGTACTAATAAAAACTAGATGACTAGGGGTGCATTTTCGATGGGGATTTGCAATAGGATAGGGTAGTCACTAATTCGCTTAAATTCTCACCTATTGACACGGGTAGCATTGGTCATAAGTGTGGAATGCTATCTCTCATCAACATCCACATATCCGATAATTTTGGTTAGAACATTATACGGTGTGATAAATAACCAACCAACATTTGCTTGGGGAGGTCGTCCTATCTCTAGCTCGGATCTTTAAATGGGAGATTCCGCGATTGGAGCTATGTCTAGCCTCCAATCTAAGTGGATTCCCAAGTACCTACTAGCAATTTCATATCCACAACTACAAAATTCTCTCTCGAGTAATTACATAGCCAAGTAAGGTAAATTCATGTTTGCGACCACAAATTATTAGATTAAAACATGGTGAAATTACTAGATGCATATCAGATAAGCAATAAATTAGCAACACCCATAACCATTTGCTAAGCACCCATCATCAATACACCCCTAGACAAGAGAAATTAGCCACTCATAGAAGGGGGAGAAGATATACCAGCTGGGTAAATCAAATTCCCATCCATGAATCAGTAATCTACCAACTTATTGAACCCATAAACATGAATTATTGCTATGTATTGAATCGATTTAGAGGTTCTTATGGCCAAAAAATCAAATTCCCATCCCACAACTACGAGGGAGGATATGGGATTGTGATGGTCTGCTTTTTCGGGCATTATGACCGTGAGGTTCCCTTCACGCTACAATGATGAAGGGCATGTGGACTCGGTTCCCTTAGTTATTCGTGATCACGAGGTTCCTTCTCGCAACTGCGATGCAGCCCCAGCCTTTTTTTTTCTCATGACCTCATGGACAGATTATCGTGATCCCGATTGTCTATCCAACGTGGTCATCACAATCACGTGGGGTCCCTTTGCAATTGCAAAGAATGACCCCTGGCGGTATATAAATCTTTCCCTTTATTTTCTTCACCCCATAGCCAAATTTCCATCATTTCATTGAACTCCTAGCTCCATTCTTCAACATTGACCATTCCAAGGCATGGAGGTGGTTATATTCTCGGTTCGTGATCATTTTCCAACCTCTAATCGGTAAGTTTTCCTGTCTAATTTTGTAAATTCTCCTTTCAATTTTCCTCTTTGTTTTCTTAAGCTTGGGGTTGTTTTGAGACCTTTTGTTGGTCGATTCTCTCTCACTTTTAGAGCATGTTTTCCTGGCAAGGTCGGGAACATTGTGGCCATTTTTGTTTTGAATTTTTATTTAGGGGGCCCACAGCAATACGAGTCTTGTTAGATTTGTTTTAATACATAGGTTATGTTCTTGATAGTGTGTTAGTTATTCAGAACTTCTCAGAGCAGTTCGGGCTTAGACAATATCATTTTAGTAGCTTATCGTTGGACGACAAGTAGGGTATGGTTTCTCTACATAGACTTTGCATATATAGGCTATAATTGTACTACATAGTATCCTTGGGTTGGGTTTACTAGTTGGCACGCTAGACCTTGTCCGCTTTCTTGATGTCCATCTTATTTCTCATGTTTATTTTAGTATTTGATCATATTGTGTAGTATAACCCCTTGTGGTCATGTGTGTCCTTGTAATTGCCTTTGGACCATAGATTATGGGTTATTTTGGAATGTCCATAAGTCTCGTACACCGAATTACGATTTTAGGCTAGTTATTTGTACTGTAGAGCGATATGAGCCTGTGTAGGGCCGATAGATTGATTGTGAGTCATTGGAATACTGATTATGTTTGGCATACCATTATCATTCATATAAAGTGTTTTTTTGCATTATTTATTACTACTTAGGCTGTAGGCCTACCTATCACCATTTTCTAAACCTTGCATGGCCCTGAGGGCTCGTTTCAGTATAAATGGTTATAAAAAGTATTGAAACTAATTTTATGGATTTTCTTAGAGTAAAAGAGGTATTATGATGATTTTATCACTACTTTTCACACTTATATTAGACTCGGCTAAGTTGTAGTGCTAGATATATTTACCACTGAATTTGAGATGACATTAGACTCGATCAGGCCGAGTGCTAGACTTGTTTTACTACTGATTTATACCCAGTAATGCTCCAGGCACCCTTTATTGAGGTTTTGAGACTTGACTTACTGATTTATACATGGATAGACTCGAGGCACTCACTTTGAGATTATAATTACTTGTTTAGACCCGGATACACTCCTGGCAGTTATATTTGAGATTCTGAGGTTTAGTATATAATCAAGGACCTCTATGGATCTTGCCAATCTAGACCAGAGGCTATGTGTTGCGAGTGTCAAAGGAGAGGTATATGGTATCGTTGAGGTACACGGGTGCATCCTTCCATAGATCCTACCTACTGGGCTTATCAGCATCAGAGGAGGTACATACAATACTACTATCACACCTAGTTTCATCATATAGCATCATATCATTCATATTGTGTTTTGATCCACCCTTGTTTGTTGTTTGCTCAGTGTACGCTCTAATAGTATAGGATGCTGGAGGGTTTGTCTTCACTTGTTTGTATTCCTCGGGTGTATGGGTGCCCATTGGGACTGTAGTTAGATTAGCTTATGATATCTTATTGTAGTTCTGGTTAGTAGCCTTCCGATCATTGGTGGGTCAGCTTATTCGATCCTATGGTAGTACTTGTGGGTTATTGTTCGATCATCCTTACCTTGTGAGTTGTACTGTTAGCATGTTTATATTCAGTGGATTTCTTTATTCTTCCCCTTTTTTATTTGAAGTTACCGGTATACTGCCATTCTTTTTAAACTCTCCCTAAATATTATTGCAAGGATCCAGGTGCGTTCTCCTTTCCTTCACCTGAATTATGTGATATATATGTATATATATATCTTGTGGCTAGCCTAGTATGGTTGTTTTCTCCTTGTATTCTATGTGTGCTAGCTTCTGTGTACTTCTCTATTAGTTTTTTGTGACTACTTTCTTCAATATTTTGCTATTTACTACTTTTATATCTTATATGTGCTTAGTCGGCCTATGATGCCTACTAGGTACCCGTTGCTTTGTAATTGGTGCTCATACCACACTTATGCAACTTTCTGGTGCAGATCCTAGTGTAAGCTCTCATCGTTGATAGAGCGTAGACTCGTGCAGCTTTCCAGATATCCGAGACTAAGGGTGAGCTCCTGGAGACCGAGGCTTAGCTTTTATTTCTTCTTTTGTACTATGTACTCTTTTGTTATTTAGAGATAGTTGTATATATTATTTTGTACCCTTTCGTACTCTCTATATTTAGTAGTGGCTCTTATAGTATGATACCAGGTCATGGAATGGTTTGGTTTCCTTTATATATATTCCAGTTATTGTATTTCTTTACGTTCTCTATTGCTTCTGCTTATATATTTCTTCTTTCACATTCTTAGCTTGTTAGTAGCCCATTACTAACCATTCCAGGCTATGGGTATTGGTACTCCTATACGGGGATTGTAGGTGCCATCACAACCTGAGAAATCAGGTCATGACATCTTGGTATCAGAGCATAGGTTTACCGGTGTCATTGGTATATGAGCTAATGTCTAATAGAGTCCTGCGGATTGGGGAGGAGATGTTCGTACTTAATCTTTGGGAGGCTACAGTGATATTTTAAGAAACGTGGATCTTTTCTTGCTTCTATATCATGTGTCTTATCCTAGATGGTTTCCTGGAATCTCATTTGTTCTAGTTCACTCATCCACAAATGGATCATACGAGATCTTTGGTAGCGGACAAGGGTGAGCCTTCGACTCTAATACACGACTCTAGCTAGGGACTGGGGTGGTCATAGAGGTAGAGGTTGGGTACATGCCAAAGCAGCGACACTTGTTAGAGCTCTTGAGACTGAGTTTGAGCCCGAGTTAGTCCCAAAGCAGCAGCTTATGGACCAGGGGACAGCCCAAGCGCCACCAGGTCCAGTAGCAGCTTTTGTACCAGTATCATCCCTAGCTCCTTCGTCATGTATTCGAGGTTTGCTTCTGCAGTTATTTGATATAATTGGGGATCATCCTTAATATGTAGCACAGACATCTGCTCAGGGTGCAGCCCTGGATGTTTAGAGTTCAGGAGCACAGCCTGCTACTGCGGCTCCTCATGCTGAGGTTCTTCTAGTACCTTCAGTTGCCCAACCTTTTGCTCCTGTGC
Organism: Jaltomata sinuosa; assembly: GCA_003996215.1. Taxonomy (NCBI): domain Eukaryota; kingdom Viridiplantae; phylum Streptophyta; class Magnoliopsida; order Solanales; family Solanaceae; genus Jaltomata; species Jaltomata sinuosa. The sequence continues at coordinate 82,299 of QJPP01005172.1, forward strand.
TAGTTATGACAGAGACAGAGCAGAAGGCTTTCGGTAGGTTTCTGAGTTTATCTTCACCGAGGTTCTCCGATGCTCCTGGTTAGGATCCATATGAATTAATTTCGACTTTTGAGGAGATGCTACATCATCTTGGGTTATTGGTGACTCACGGGTTTGGTTATACTACTTATCAGCTGGAGGGCCCAGCTAAGCTGTGGTGGATGGCCTAGGTATCTTGTATACCATCCACATCTTCTCAGTTGACTTGGAGAGAGTTTTATGAGGCCTTTATGGCTAAGTTCTTACCTCAGAGTGATCGTGAGAAACACAGAGAGTAGTTCACCAGACTGATGCAGGGATCGATGTCCGTATCTGAGTATGAGACCTATTTTCACCAGTTGGCTCCATTTGGGGCTAGGATCATTCCTATAAAGCCAGACAGGGTTTATGTGTTTATTTGGGGGTTGAGGACAGAGCTTAGAAAGAATGTGGAGATACTAGTTGCCAGTGGGTGACCTTTTCAGGCCATAGCAGACCATGTCCATACTATGGAGGATTTGCACTGTCATAATCCGGGGGCCAGAGATAAAAGGCCACTCTATCAATGCAGCTATAGTGGTTCTCGCTATGATAGTAGAGGTTCAGGATAGTGGGACCCAAGGGTATCAGCCACAGCAGTATCAGGGTTAGTCTAGCCGTCCAATTCAAGCATCACTTTAGGATTTAGGTGGGCATCAGTTTGAGCATGGTCCGAGCAATCAACATGGTTACAGTGGACAGTCTTTGAGGGGTACAGCTTCTGGGGCATCAGGTCTTGGTGGCCACTCTTGTTTAGCTAGTTCATCTCGACAAGGTAGGACATTAGGGCCTTGCTATAAGTATGCTTTCATCAGTCATTATGCCAAAGAGCGCCCCTAGAGGGGTACGGTTCAACCAGCTGCTCAACCAGCTTAACCTCTTAGGGCAGTGCAGCCACAGGTTAGAGGAGGTAGTGTTTAGGGTCGAGGTAGTGCCCAGCGTGGCAGGATAGGTGGTAGGGCTGGCAGTCGATTTGGTGGAGGTCAGCGAAAGTTTTATGTTGTCTCTGGTAGATCACAGGCAGAGGCCTCATATGCGGTGATCACATGTATGATTTATGTATGTCGCCATTCATCTTTAGCATTGTTTGATCCTGGTTCTATATGCTTGTATGTATTTGCCTACTTTGTTCCTTGGTTGGGGTTAGCTAGTGAACCATTATCTGTTCCTATATCTATTTCTACCCAGTAAGTGATTCTTTAGTAGTAGATCAGATTGTGAGATCTTATTTGATTGTTGTTAGTGACCTTGAGACTTACGCTGACTTGATGATATTAGATATGTTAGATTTTGATGTGATTCTAGGCATGGACTAGTTATCCCCTCACCACACGGTTTTGGATTGCTATGCCAAGACCGTTACCATAGTTGTGCCTGGCATGTCCCAAGTTGTGTGGTAGGGTTCTGTTAACCGTGCACTTTATGGGATCATTTTTTGCCTTCGAGCTAGAAAGTAGATTTTGCGTGAGTGTTTGGCTTATCTAGCATATGTCTGAGATCAATGCGGATAAGTATTGATTATCGGTAACTAAATAAAGTGACTATGAAGAATAGGTATCCAATGATGCGTTGTTTGATCAACTTTAAGGTTCTGTCATGTTTTCTAAGATAGATTTGAGGTCAGGCTACCACCAATTGAGGATTAGGACGGAGGACATCCCTAAGACAACATTCAGGACATGTTATGGCCATTATGAGTTCCTGGTGATGTCTTTGGGTTGACTAATGCCTCCGCATCTTTCATGAACTTGATTGCTCAAGCTATACATAGATTCATTTGTGATAGTGTTCACCGATGACATCTTGATATAGTTGCGGAGTGAGGAGGAGCATGAGCAGTACTTGAGGACTATACTTTAGACTTTAAGAGATCATGGACGTTATTTCAAGTTCTCAAAGTGCGAGTTTTGGCTTGAGTCCATAGCATTCCTAGGGCACGTGGTGTCTACGGATAGGAATAGACTGGACCAAGGGAAGATTTCAATAGTTCGTGATTGGCCGAGGCCTACGACTCCTACCGAGGTTCACAACTTGGTTGGGTTGGTAGGATATTACAGATAATTTATTGAGGGGTTTTGTTCCATAAAAACACCTTTGACTAGGATGACTATGAAAGATGTTGCATTCCAATGATCGGATCAGTGCAAGGATAGTTTTCAGAGGTTTAAGGCCTTATTGACTTCAGCTCTGGTGTTGACATTTCCAGTTGAGCATTAGGGCTTCTCAGTGTATTGTGATGCTTCAGCGGTTGGTCTTGGTTATGTGTTGATGCAGCAGGGTTGTGTGATAGCATATGCATCAAGGTAGTTGAAGGTTCATGAGTGTAACTACCCCGCTCATGACTTCGAGTTGGCGGCATTAGTCTTCGTGCTCAAGATTTAGAGGCATAACCTATATAGGGTTCACTGTGAGATTTTCACCAATCACCATAATCTTTAGTACATTACGAGTAGGCGAGAGTTAAACTCTAGACAGAGGAAATGGATTGAGTTACTGAAGGACTATGACTTCACTATTCTATATCATCTAGGCAAGGAAAACATGATAGTGAATGACTTGAGCCAGAAGACAATGAGTATGGGAAGCTTGGCTTCGCTTTCAGTTGACCATTGGCCTTGGACATCTAGTACTTGGCTAACCATTTGGTTAGACTTGACTTATCGGATCCTAGCAGAGTTCTTGCTAGTATTGAGGTTCGTTCTACTTTGATTGATCAGATTCGGCAGCGTCAGTTTGAGGATCAGCGCTTGTGTGATATTTGTGACCAGGTTATTTGAGGTGAGGCCAGCAGGGCTACTTTAGATTCTGATGGTGTTCTGAGGTTTTATAGTCTCCTTTGTGTTTTGAGAGTTTAGGATTTGATCAGTTGATTCTCCATGAGGCACATTGTTCCAGGTATTCTATCCATCCGGACATAGCTAAGATGTATAGAGATTGGAGGCATCTTTACTAGTGGAGTGGTATGAAGCGAGATACAGCGGAGTTTGTGTCTCGGTGCTTGAACTGTCAGTAGGTTAAGTTCGAGCACATGAGACCTGGTGGATTGATACATAGACTTCCCATTACAGAGTGGAAGTGGGAAGGGATTACTATGGACTTCATAGTTTGGTTGCCACATACTTTTTGAGGGTTTGATTCTATTTGGGTGATTGTGGATAAGATGATTAAGTTAGCACACTTTTTACCTATTCATTCCTCATATAATGTAGAGAGGTTGGTTCAGATTTATCTCTGTGAGGTGGTTCATTTGCATGGGATCCCAGCTTCTATCATTTCAGACCCCAACACTAAGTTCACATCTTAGTTTTGGAGGACTATTCAGTGAGAGTTGGGTACAGATGTTCAGTTAGTACCTGTAACACCCCGTGCACGTATCCAGCTATCCAAGAGAAAAACTTTAGAGAAATCCAAGGTTCCAGGGACCACGAGTCAAGTCCACGAGTCGTGGAAGGTTTCACGAGTCAAGTCCACGAGTCGTGGAAGGTTCCACGAGTCATGGGAGTGACTCGTGATCCCAGTCCTGGAGACCAGCTTCAGTACTGACCACCAAGAGTCACTCCCACAACTCGTAGAAGTTTCTACGGGTCATGCTGTGGACTCGTGGAAGCTTGATCAGAGGTCAGTCAATCCCCTGAGTTCCACGACTAAGTTCTACGACTCGTGGAAGCTTCGACGAATCATCCTGTCGAGTCGTAGAAAGCCTCCTGCAGGTTGAAATTTCTGGCAGCTTCCACGATTAGGGATCCACGAGTCGTGAGATGGTCTACGAGTCGTAGACTCCACTCGTGATCCCTGAAGTTGACCAAATTTCCAAATTTCTTCTAATTAATTCCTAGGGGTATTTTGGTCATTTCCTACCCTATTATGTATTAAGTGTAGTCATTTTGACTACTTTTAGAAGGGTTTTCACCCATATTACCCTAAGTTCATCCTAAGTTCCTCATTCTCCTCCCAAAAAGGAAAATCCATCTTCAAACTCAAGTCTCCAAACTCCAAGTCAAGTCTCCAAATCTTTACCATTGAAGTGGGTAATTTTCATCCAAGGTATATGGGTCTTTAGCAATGGGTTTCTCCCACCCTTGTGCTTAAAATCCCCAACTCATGAATTTGAATTATGAAGTTATGAAACTAGGGTTTTGAACCAAAAATTGGGGAAAATTTATGAAATCAGTTTCTATGTTTAAATCCATGGTTTCCTCTTGATTATTCATGATTTGATTATGATTCTTTCATTGATTTTGAAAGCCCAAGCATGAAAGTGGATTTCTAGCATGAACCCATGAATTTACATGTTTCCAAGAGGAAATTAGCATGATTAGCTATCATGGCACTTATGAACTTATGAAATTGCATGTATGATTCTTCAAGTATGAATTTAGTATGAAAAGCATGTTTTGAACTATGGTTAAGCTAAGCCTTAAGATTATGACTTTGAATTTCATAGCATCAGATATGTCTTTTGCTTTTCAAAATAGCTTTGGCATTAGATATGTCATTGGTTTTACATAGCTTTGGCATTAGATATGTCATTGGTTTTTACTTAGCTTTGGTATCAGATATGTCATTGGTTTTGAACAGCTTTGGCATCAGATATGTCATTGATAATATATGAGTTATATGTATGTTTTTGGGGGTAGTATTAGCACCGAGTTAGATGGGTGAGAGTACCCATGAGTCCCAGAACTACGTTGCCCCCGTAGGTTAAGTCCCGTGTTGGGCATCAATTTCAGGTGATCACGTTACAGTCATGATTTTGTACCCCTGTCAAGGTACATTGGGTCCTCTCAATGGGGCGTATACATCGGATTCCATGTAGCTCACATGTTCTATGTCAGTTATAGAACCTCCCACAGAAACAGTTTATGATTAAAGTTGCATTTGACTCTAAATAAGATTTAAGACTTATTACTTATGTTTATGCTTTGGCTTATGATATTTTAGATTCATTGCATTCAGTTATCCTATAAAAGAATGATTTCAGTTATTCAAGTATACCTAGCATGTTTTCACCATGTTCATGCATTGCTTACATACTGAGTACAATTCCATAGTACTAACGCATATTGCGCTGCATCCTTTTATGATGCAGACTCAGATGTTCCTACTCAGATTCGTGGCTAGATATCCGGCCACTCCTACTTAGCTATTGGTGAGTCCTCATAGTCCGAGGGATAGGCTCCACCTCAGTTTTATGTGTTCTTTATTTTTAGATATTTGAGTTAGTTGGGGGTGTTGTCCCAACAACTCTCTATGATAGTATTAGAGGCTTTTCAGACATAGACCTTATGAGATAATTTCTGAGTTGTACTTCGTAATTGACTTCTATTTATGATATTCTGAGTTTCTATCTTAGATTGCTTCCACTTATCTTGTTATACTTGAGAATGCTATGACCAAGGGTTAACTTGGGATCCTTGTGGTCCCGAGTCTCGTGTTACATCTAGGGAGTAGCCTCGGATCATGACAGTACCGCATTCCACCCTCAGATAGATATCCAGTCCGAGAGGATTATCCAGGTCCTGGAGGACATGTTACGAGCCTATGTTCTTAACTTTGGGGGTTCATGGGATCAGTATGTGCCATTAGCAGAGTTTGAATATAATAATAGTTACCACTTGAGCATTGGCATGGCACCTTTTGAGGCATTGAATAGTAGGAATTGCAGATCGCCAGTGGGTTAGTTTAATTGTTTTGGAGTCTACACCGCAAAGTACCGACTTGATTTATGATTCCTTAGAAAAAGTTTGGGTGATCTTGGACAGACTTTAGGCAGCCCAGATTAGGCATAAGAGCTACGCAGATCATAGACTTTGTGCCTTAGAGTAGAGTGTTTGTGATCTGGTATTCCTTCGAGTGTTAGTTATGAAAGGCATGATGAGATTCGGTAGGCGGGGCAAGTATAGCCCCTGTTATACTGGGTCGTTTGAGATTCTTCAAAGGGTTTGTAGTGTTGCTTATCAATTAGCCTTACCTCTGATGTTTTCAGCTATGCACCTAGTTTTTCATGTATCAATGTTGAGGTGGTACGTTCCCGCTGAGTCACATGTGTTGTAATGGGATACAGTTCAGTTGGATGAGGTTTGAATTTTGTTGAAGAGTCTATTGCTATTTTGGCCAGAGATGTCAGGAGACTGAGGTCTACAGAGATTCTGGTAGCTAATAATCAGTAGAGGCATAGTCTAGTCGAGAAGGCTACCTGGGAGACTGAGAGAGAGATGCAGGCTCAGTATTCATAGTTGTTTGAGCCTTCAGGTACTCCCTTGTTCTTGACTTTTGCAGACAAAAGTCCTTTTTAGTAGTGGATGATGTAATGACCTTTCCGGTCATTCCCATGTTTTTACTTTCTTTGTACTGTTAAATCTTGCCTATAGTGGCATCATATTATTTATGACTTGCTGGGATTGATGGTTCGATGCTCGGGCCATTCATTTTGTCTTTATGTTTGTTTCCCTGTTTTAGAGCTTAAACTTAGGAAATCATTGACTTCGGTCAACATTCTTTCTAAACATGCTCAAAATCAAATTCCGACAGCTCTGTTAGCTCTAGGGCATAGATTTTGATCTAGTTGGACCCTTGTCCAGGGTTTGGGATCTTTCGGTTTAGTTTTATCTTGCTTTGTGTGTGTTTTGGCTAGTTGAACTTAGAAGTTTGGCTTTGGTCAACATTCAGAGAAGACGGCCTCGAATGGAAATTTCATCAGTGTTGTTAGCTCTAAAATGTCAACGTTAGGCTAGAGGGACCTTTGGTTCGAGTCCCGAGGCTTTCGGACTCATTTTTGGTCTTTGAGTTTCATTTTTAGAAAGTTGGCCATTTGAGCATGGGGGTCACTTTTCATTAAATTGACCTCCATTGGGAATTTCATCAATTCTGTTGAGTCTGGAATGTCATTTCTGGTGCGATAGCATAGTTCATTTGCACGTGCGGAGTCCCGGATAAGCCCCATGGTCCCATCCAAAGACATTTTGCCTTAAGCTTTTTCTGCTGGTTGTTATTGCAGGTGCTGGCCGCAGGCCTTAATTGCGATCACGAGGGAGGCCACGCGATCGTGATGGTCTGCTCCTTGGGCATCACGACCACAAGGTTCACTTCACGCGACCGTGATGAAGGGCATGTGGACCCGGTGCTCTTTGTTCTTCGCGATCGCGAGGTTTCTTCTCGCGACTATGATGTAGACCCTACCTCCTTGTTCCTCACAACTGCATGGCCAGACTATTGCAATCATGATGGTCTAGAAGCGTGGTCATCACGACCACGTGGGGTCTCTTCATAATTGCAAAGAAGGACCCCTGGCAGTATATAAATCTTTCCCATTATTTTCTTTACCTTATAGCCGAATTTCCACCATTTACATTGAACTCCTAGCTCCATTCTTCAACTCTGATCATTCCAAGGCTTGGATGTGGTTATATTCTCGGTTCGTGATCATTTTCCAACCTCTAATCGGTAAGTTTTCTTATATAATTTTGTAAATTCTCCTTTCAATTTCCCTCTTTGTTTCTTTAAGGTTAGGGTTGTTTTAAGCCCTTTTGTAGGTCAATTCTCACTCAATTTTAGAGCATGTGTTCCTTGCAAGGTCGGGAACATAGTGGTTATTTTCGTTTCCAATTTTGGGTTGCAAGGCCCATAGGCCCACTTTTGACCTGGATTTTGACCTGGCTAAACCTTTAGCAATATAGGTATTTTTAGATTTGTTTTAACGCGTAGATTACGTTCTTGATAGTGTGTTTTAGCTGTTCGGAGCTTCTCAAAGCATTTTAGGTTTGGACAACATTATTCCAATGGCTTGTCGTTGGATGATAGGCAGGTTACGATTTCTATACATAGACATTATATATACAGACTATAATTATACTACTTAGCATCCTTGGGTTGGGTTTACTAGTTGGCACCCCATAGCTTGTCCGATTTCCTGATGTCCGTCTTATTTATCACGTTTTTTTAGTATTTGATCACAATGTGTAGTATCACCCCTTGTGGCCTCGTGTGGCCTTGTAATTGCCTTTAGACCATAGATGGTGGGTTATTTGGGAATGTCCATGAGTCTCGGACATCAGATTATGATTTTAGGTTGGTTATCTATGTTATAGAGCAAAATGAGCCTGTGTAGGATTGATAGGTTGATTGTGAGCCGTTAGGCTACTAATTGTGTTTGCCATACCATTATCATTCACATAAAGAGTTTTTCTGCATTATTTACTACTAAATAGGTTGCAGGCCTACCTATCACTATTTTCTAAACTTTGCGTGGCCCCAAGGGCCCGCTTTCAATATAATTGGTTGTAAAAGGTTTTGAAATTGATTTTATGATTCTTCTTAGAGTAAAAGAGGTATTATGATGATTTTATCACCAGTTTTCCACTTATACTAGACTCGATTGAGCCGTAGTGCTAGACATATTTAGTACTAATTTTGAGATGACACTAGACTCAGTTGGGCCAAGTGCTAGACTTATTTTACAAATGATTTTGACCCGGTTATGCTCTGAGCACCCTTTATTGAGGTTTTGAGACTTAACTTACTGATTTGGACTCCAATAGACTCCGGGAACTCACTTTGAGATTATGATTACTGGTTTAGACCCGGATATACTCCGGGCAATTATATTTGAGATTTTGAGGTTTAGTATGTGGTCGAAGACCTCCATGGACCTTGCCGATTTAGACTAGGGGCTACGTGTTGCGAGTGCTAGAGAAGGGATATATGGTGTAGTTGAGGTATATGGGTACGTCCTTCCATGGATCCTACCTACTGGGCCTATCGACGCCGAAGGAGGTACATACAGTACTACTACCACACCTAGTTTCATCATATTGCATCATATCATTCATATTGTGTTTGGATCCACCCTTGTTTGTTGTTTGCTCAGTGTACGCTCCATTAGTATGGGATGCCAGAGGGTTTGTCTTTACTTGTTTGTGTTCCTTGGGTGTGTGGGTGCCCATTGGGACTGTAGGTAGATTAGCTTATGCTATCTTATTATAGTTCTGGTTAGTAGACTTCCAATTATTGGTGGGTTAGCTTATTCGATCCTATGGTAGTACTTGTGGGTTATTGGTCGATTATCCTTAACTTGTGAGCTGTACTGTTAGCATGTCTATATTCAGTGGCTTTTTTTCTTCTTTCCCTTTTTATTTGAGGTTATTGGTATACCGCCATACTTCTTAAAATCTCCCTATATATATTGTTGTTGCAAGGATCTAGGTGTGTTTTCTTTTCCTTCACATGTATTCTATGATCATATATATATATATATATATATATATATATATATATATATCTTGTGGCTAGCCTAGTATGGTTGTTTTCTCCTTGTATTCTATTTGTGCTAGCTTGCGTGTACTTCTCTGTTTGTTTTATGTGACTACTTTCTTCATTTTTCTTCTATTTACTGGTTTTATATCTTATATGCGCTCAGTCAGCCTATGATGCCTACTGGGTACCCATTGCTTTGCAATTGGTGCTCATACCACACTTCTGCATATTTCTAGTGCAGATCCTAGTGTGAGCTCTCGTTGTTGATAGCGCGTAAACTCGTGCAGCTTTCCAGACATCCAAGACTGAGGGTGAGCTCTTAGATACCGGGGCTTAGCTTTTATCTCTTCTTTTGTACCATGTTCTCTTTTGTTTTTTTAGAGATAGTTGTATATATTCTTTTGTACCCTTTCATACTCTGTATATTTAGTAGCGTCTCTTATACTATGATACCAGGTCGTGGGATGGTTTGGTTTCCATTATATTATTGCAGTTGTTGTATTTCTTTACTTTCTCTCTTGCCTTCACTTATATATTACTTCTTCTACGTGCTTAGCTTGTTAGTAGCCCATTACTAACTGTTCTGGGCTATGGGGATTGGTACTCCTATAGGGGGTGGTAGGTTCTATCATGATCTGAGAAATCGGGTCATGACACTTTTTGGCACAGGTAGATCTCAATTAAGCACATTATTGACTCTTTCACTGTGCTATCTTATCTATACTTGTTATTTTGTCTGCCTTACATACTAGTGCATGTTGCATATGTACTGACACCCCTATGTATTGGGGTGTTGCATTATTTTAAATACAGGACCAGGTACACAGATTTGCAGAGCTCCTCAGTTGGCACTATCGTGTATCAGCAGAGAAGTCCATGAGCTCCATTTCCTCCCAGAGCTAGTTTAGAGATATTACTCTCTTTTGTTGTACATATTTACATAGTATTAGTATGGCAGGGCTCTAGCCCAACCACTTGACAGTTGCATAGTTTCTTACTCTTTTAAAGTCTTCGTGGACACTATAGTACGATCGTTTTGTATCCGTTAGTCATAGGCCATTGTATATGCATGTATCATCCTTATTAGTTGTCTCTAGTACATGAATCCTCGATATGTCATCCGTCATAGATTATTTGCATAGCTGATGTGCGAGGATTCTACGGCACATTTGACGCCTTTAACTAAGAATACTCGCGAGTTTTCAAGCAACCGTTGTGGCTTTTGATGTTTTATGTTATATTTGCAGGAAATGGAGACAAAGATAGAAAAGGAAGGAAATATGATCAAAGAGCTCCACTGGATAGGAGTGGTGGCTGGCATGACTAGCCACCACACACTTGGTGGGCCGTCAGCCAAGAACCAAGTATGGCAGCAACATTAGATAAGAGTGGTGGCTGGCATGACTGGCCACCACACACTTGGTGGGCCATCAGCCTAGCCACCAAGTCTGGCAGCAACACTGGATAAGAGTGGTGGCTGGCATGACTAGCAACCACACACTTGGTGGGCAGTCAACCAAGCCACCAAGTCTGGCAGCAACACTGGATAAGAGTGGTGGCTGGCATGACTGGCCACCACACACTTGGTGGGCCGTCACCCAGGCCACCAAGTTGAAGCAAAGGCAGCATACCCACTGGATAGTGGCGACGGCCACCCTGACGGCCAGTCACTCATGTGACAGTCCGTCAAGTGGGCCACCAAATACAAAGCGAGATTTCGAAAATTTTATTTTTGGACTTTATTTCCTGGACTGCTATAAATACCCAGTGTTAGGGTTATTTTATTGTCACGACCCAATTTCTCGGTCATGATGGCACCTACAACCCCCGGTAGGTGAACCAATCCCCGTAACCCAGAACAGTTAGTAATGGGCTACTATCTAACAAATAAGAGAACAAGACGAAGAGAACAGATAAAAGGACTATAAATATATACATATGCGGAAACTAAACCAAACCCCAAGACCCGGTATCATAGTATAGAGCCCAAACTACATATATGGAGTGCAAATAATCCAAAACAATATATACAGATGTCTCTGAATGGTAATAGAGTACATGAAGCAAAAGATAAACTAAAGCTAATCTCCGATCGCCAAGAGCTCACCCTCAGCCTGAAGTAGTCCCCAACAGATCTCCAAGCACGAATCACAGCGATCTAACGGCGATGGCCCACGCTAGAATCTGCACCCAAAGATGCAGGGGGTAGGGGTGAGCACCAAATGCGAAGCATAAGGTACCCAGTAGGTATCATAGGCCGACTGGGCACATATAAGATAAAAGTGTAGTAACAGACAGAATAGAAGCAAGCAGTCACAGAAATAAACGAAAGGTATACAGGAACTAGCCCAGAGGGAAATCAACAGAACCACATGTGAGGCCAGTAAGCAGAATATACACACCATAGGGACAGGTGAAGGTAAGAAATAACGCACCTGGGGTCCTTGCAATAACAGTGTATACATAATAAGTTTACAAAATGGACGGTATACCGGTAACCTCAAGTGTAAGAAGAAGAGAGAAAGAGTAAAGATAGGCATGCTCAGAGACATGACTCAAACTCAACTAATCATACCAATCTCATACTTATCCATAATAGAGAACAATTATATAAGTAAATAGCAAAAGTCTACCTACAGTCCCCCGGCCGCCCATACAACCGAGGAACACAAACAAGTGAAAACAAACCCTTCGGCATCCCATACTACCGGAGCGTACAATCAACAAACAACAAACAAGGGTGGAGCCTCAAACAATGAATGATATGATGCATGAAGATCTCAAGTGAAATGGTATCTCTGTATGTACCTCCTCCGGCGCCGATCCGGCCCAGCAGGTAGGTCCCATGGAAGGACACTACCCGTATACCTCTACTCCACCGTATACCCCTCCTCCGACACACGCAGCCCGTAGCCCCTGGCCTGGATGGCAAGGTCCATGGAGGTCCTAGACCCCATACTAAAACTCAGTATCAAAACATGTCGTCCGGAAGCAAGTCTGATATCAAGATAGAGACCCAATCTCGAATATGCAATGCCCAGACCCTGTCCAGGACTAAAGTAGTAGGAAAATGTCTCAAAAACCCCTCCAAGGGTGCCCGGGCATAACCGGGTCTAAACAGTAAAAAGTCATCTCAGGTGCTCGGTCCGACCGAAGCTAAAAATCATCTCAAGTAGCAAGAAAACTCAACTAGCACCCCGGCCCTACCGAGTCTAGCGTAGTAGTAAAACTGGTGTTTTAAAACGTAATTTTACTTCCTTTTACCCAGGAATATTCACAAGTTAAATCAAACCATTTCCAAATTATTTCCATCAAAAACGGGTCCCCCGGGCCATGCAAGGTTTAGAAAATGGTGCCAATAGGCCCGAAGCCAAAACCATAGTAAAACATGGATAAAACCTCTTTATATGTATGGAAATGGTATGATCACACACAATAGCTGCCCAGCAGCTCACAATCAACCTATCGACCCTGCACAGGCCCACAGCTACTCAGTAAGTATAACCAGCCTAGAAAGATAATTCTATGCCCGGGACTAGCGGACATTCCCAAAATCCCACCTTCTATGTTCCAGAGTCAACAAGGCCTCACAGGACCACAAGGGTAAATAAAATATATCGGCAAATACTACAAGCAACGGAGGAACAAAAGTAGGCGGACATGAATAAAGCGGTCGAGGTCTGTGGTACCAACCTAATAAACCAAATCCAAGGATACCCATTAATACAATTTTATCCTATATATGCGGAGTCTAGGGAAAATAAACCGTAACCTACCTGTCGTCCGATGACAAGCTGCTAGAACGACGATGTCCACGCTCGAACTGCTCCGAGAAACTCCAAAATTAGGCTTGAATAGCTTGACGTAGATAATCGATTTTCTTTTGTTGACCGAATATTGCGTCAAAATAATTTTCTCCTCTTAAATTTTTATTTGCGCATAGTGATTTAATTGTGCACAGTTGTGATCAGTGCAATTTACATTCTAAAGAAGTGTTAAGTAAGTTGGCAGCAACTTACATAGCAATTTTGTTCAAATGGTTTCAGTGAATAGGAAGCAATAAATATTGTAATTTGCTTAAATGATTAAGTGAGTAGGCAGCCATTAGTATGTAATTTGTTCAAACCATTTAGGTGAGTAGGCACACTTGGCAGCCTACCAACTATGGGCTATGGTGTGTCCCTCCCCCCCCACTTCCATGTGGAAGTGGGGTTGTTTAACACCTCATCACTTACCCCGTTATATAAATATTCGGGTATTGCATAAATTCGTGGTATAATAAATATAACTTTTTAAATATACCAGAATTCATAGAAAATTATTTCGAATAAAACCTACTATATTATAATAATAAATTTCAACATAACTAAATTTACTATCTCCGTAAAAATATTATAATGTATAAAAACCTTATAAAATAAATACATATACAATTATATAGTAACAAAAATATTTTTCATAAACCTTAAAAATATTTTGAAAAGGCAATAATAATATAATTTTTACCAAATTCAACTTTTAAGTAAAATATTTTCAAATACACGCGATGGTAATAAATTCTCAAATTTAAGTTCGCAACTCACCACCGCACGATTTCGATACTCAAGAACTCTCTTGGAATCCTCGAAAATTATTTTGACGCAATATTCGGTCAACAAAAGAAAATCGATTATCTACGTCAAGCTATTCAAGCCTAATTTCAGAGTTTCTCGGAGCGGTTCGAGCGTGGACATTGTCGTTCTAGCAGCTTGTCATCGGACGACAGGTAGGTTACGGTTTATTTTCCCTAGACTCCGCATATATAGGATAAAATTGTATTAATGGGTATCCTTGGTTTGGTTTATTAGGTTGGTACCACAGACCTCGACCGCTTTATTCATGTCCGCCTACTTTTGTTCCTCCGTTGCTTGTAGTATTTGCCGATATATTTTATTTACCCTTGTGGTCCTGTGAGGCCTTGCTGACTCTGGAACATAAAAGGTGGGATTTTGGGAATGTCCGCGAGTCCCGGGCATAGAATTATCCTTCTAGGCTGGTTATGCTTGCTGAGTAGCTGTGGGCCTGTGCAGGGTCGATAGGTTGATTGTGAGCTGCTGGCAGCTATTGTGTTTGATCATACCATTTTCATGCATATAAAGAGATTTTATACATGTTTTACTATGGTTTGGGCTTCGGGCCTACTGGCACCATTTTCTAAACCTTGCATGGCCCGGGGGGCTCGTTTTTTATGGAAATAATTTGAAAATGGTTTGATTTAACTTGTGAATATTCCTGGATAAAAGGAAGTAAAATTATGTTTTAAATCACCAGTTTTACGATTAACGCTAGACTCGGCAGGGCCGGGGTGCTAGTTGAGTTTTCTTGCTACTTGAGATGATTTTAGCCTCGGTCGAACCGAGCACCTGAGATGACTTTTTACTGTTTAGACCCGGTTATGCCCGGGCACCCTTGGAGGGGCTTTTGAGACATTTTCCTACTACTTTAGTCCT